>BPLR01002533.1:0-120085 GCA_021605095.1 Caerostris extrusa
ATGTTTATAATTTAGTTTATGATTGTTATTTTTTCATTACAAATATTATTATGTATTGCAAAATAATACTTTTCTTTTCTATGTTATTTTTTTAGCTTCTAATTCATGAATAGATGGATTATTTATATCATTAAACAGTTATGTTAGCTGTTAGTTTCACTTGATAAAACTCTTTTTAAAGAAAATTAATTGATTTATTATATTGCAAGTTTTATAAAAATAAAAATACATTTGAAATTCTTATTGTGACATTATAATCTAGCCTTTAATCTTTGTTTTGTTTAATTTTAATTCCACGAGAGAATCAATTTTTAATTTGCAAATTATTCATTACATTTTTAAACTACTTTCAAACAAATATAATAAATAGAGTTCAAAACAGATTGATTCTAATTATTCAAGGATATATTTTTAAAAGCAAAAAGCACAAAATTAAAACCTTTTTGTTTTCATGTTAGCACTTTAAAAATAACAAATAATCAAAGACAAACTCATTTTTAGGTAAAGAAACATTATTATTTAATAGTTTTGACAGCTGCACTTTGAAATGTATTAAAAAAAGAGAACAAATGTCAAATAATTGCATCCATGCATTCTGTGTCAAAATATTACTGAACCTTTTCAATGTTCTTTATTTTTGTTTACGTAATTCACTTTCAGAAAGTTTGCTTTTTCAAATAAGAATGTCCAAACATCATCCATTATAAATATCCGTCCAATTTCTTTTGATACAACTTAGGAAAAAATGGATTTTAAAGTCATTATAAAGTATTAATTTATGTAATTAGGTTTGTTTATGAATTATTGCTGATATATTTTGGAGAATAATAATAATAATGCAATTTTTTAACGAAGAAGAGAAAATGCATGAAATTCTTAAACAATCGGGTGTTTGTAAGTTTTTATATCAGATTAATAATTCAAATCAAAATTTGTAATTTTATAAATAATTCTGAACATTGTACTACAAAGAATGGTTATTTCACATTTTTATTTCATGTAATATATGAAAAAGTTATCTGACAAAATTGCAATGTTTTAATAATTATTGTAACCAAGTTTGACTTGAAACATTTTTTGTAAATGACTCTCCATTGTAAACTATTATGTTTAATTTCATTCATTGTATGCAAAATTGACTGCAAACTAAAATTACTGTTATCATTAAAAAATTTCATCAATTATTTGTGTATGCTAAAATTAGAAAATAATAGTTAATGAAATGTATTCACCACAAATTTTGCATAACTTCATTTACAAAGTATTTCTCTCTCTGTGTGTATGTATATAAATTTTTGTTTTCTGCCTAATATTAAAAAAGCAAAATTTTAATAATTAATATGATATGCAAAGAATATTTAGATTTTTATTATTTTCTGTAAAAAGTTTGGTTGGAAAACTTGGGATACAAGAATATCCACGCAAATTATATTTCATTATGTGTGCTTCCATTCTATAAATCTATAAATAATAGTTAATATATAGTACAGTATCTTATAAATAATATTTATAACATGAAAAAGAAAGATACAGTAAGTGAAACAGCACTTTATTAATCTGAAAGTAAGAAAAATAGATACAATAAGGCACAGTGGTATAACATATTAGGCTCAAACTTATCATATAATGTATATTAATATGTTAAGAATTCACATAATATATCATATATTTAGATGTATAAAGGCTTACAAATTCAATGCAAATAATTAACTTTCATTCAAATTATAAAAAAGATTTTTAGTTATAAAAAAGAAAAGAAAGGTCCTATCTCTTTAAATCTCCGTCTAAAAGGAACTTGTTTTAATACCTTTTATGAATTACAAGAAGTGCAGTTTATTAAAACTTCAGCATGAGAAATGATTTCCTATTCAATTTCTCTACACTTTTTTCTAACAGAAATTTTTTTTTAATATGCTATACAAATTAAAAGAAAAAATTGTACAGACACTAAAATATATATGCATAAAAATGTACATTTCATTATAGTGAAATTTCAGGAACTAGATAAGGAAATGTATACTTCCCTGATAAGTGAAATAATACACTACAAAAATCCACAACCTATAAAAATACACCGGTAGCAGTAAGATTAATTACTGACTTAGATAAAAAAAAAAAAAGGCACATGACATAAATATATTCTCAATAATATACAAATCTCAGCTTATAATATACATATTTTGATTTTAGCACTTCATAATTATCACTGTTAAAAATAATATATGATTGAATGTTACAGTAACAAATATAAAGATTGAAGTAGGATGATAGCTTTTAATTCAATATAACAATTTTCTATACAATGGAATACTGATACATTATTAAACATTCATAAACTGCTACAATAAAAATGCAATCTTATATTAATATTTGACTTAAATTGCATTATACTTTATATATTAAATACTGGCTTATTTTTTTTAAATTTAATACTTCTATGTAAGTAAAACATCTTGTTTTACAAGCAAGCATTATAAATATAAAATATTTGTTTATTATCCTGAAATCATTCTCACTATATTTTATATCACAAATTTATAGAAAAACATTTTTACAGTAAAAGGAAAGCCCTTTTTAATAGCACTTTATAATTTTTATTATCACCTTTTCCTTAAAAAGTAAAAGAAGCTTTTCAATTGCATAGCTAGATTGTATAGCCCTATTATATATAGTTTCGTAAACTGAAACTAAAATATCCATACAGATTTAAATTACAAGTTTAAGCTAATAATCAATGTTGAAAACAAAATTTTATTATAAAGAGTTAACAGAATTATTATTATTATTTTTTTTTTTTTTTTGGAATATAAACAAAACAATATAGAAATTCTAATAAAAGCACACATATATGATAGAAATTTGAAAATATATATATAATATCAATGTATCAAAATTTGCAATCGGTCAAATCCAACTGACTTCTACTATTATTTATAATGACCAAATCGAGGAGGTTGGGGATATTGATAATTTGGATATGGGCCGTAACCATATGAAGGTGGTCGCATTTGATTTGGATAATAGGTTGCTCCAGGTGGATAGGGTACTTGTGGAACATTATTAAAAACAGGAGGATGTTGTGGTGCTTGTCTGATTGGCACTGGAAAATTACTTTGTGGTACTGGATTAGAAGGATAGGGCATAACTGGCACTCCAGTATTTGTCGCAGGTGGCGGTGGTGGTTTTCTAAGTTTCTGGGATCGAACAGGTGGTGTTGGAATGCTTCCATTTGTTAAAAGTAGGTTTACCATCTTTTCGGCTTTGGTCCTACGAAGATGGGCCATCTTTCTCACTTCCAAGTACCTCAGAAGAAAATCTTCAACAGATATTTCATTTTCCAAAAATGCATTAACAGCAGCCTAAAATAAGTTATTAAATAAATAAATAATACCAAAGGAAATAGAAGCTGTAATTCTGCAGGACAAAACTTTTTACATCCCTCTCAATACTTACTACAGAACAATGATTCTAAAATCGGGGTCTGTAATGTCCAAGAAAAAGGGAAGCAGTTTTATAGGGACCCCAAAGGGATCACTGTTGAAATTTGGACTATTTGCAATTGTTACTATATTTTCTAAATAATGCTAGTTATAGTTGGATATTATTTGCTATATCCAATATGTTTTGATAAATAATAAGTTCTCTCATCTTAAGCAATGTGTTTAATTAATATAGTCCTTAAATACTTCATTAATTTAATTTCTAAAGTATTGTCAGTTGTTGTTGTTGTGTCCCTAATGGAAGGAGGGAAGAGGGGTGCAGCTTCTGTTCTGATGGAGCACCCGTGAGATCGAAGTCTGACTTCTGCTCCGTGTCGCTCTTACAGTCACAGGAGACTAGGACCTACGGTTTAAAGTGGATTCCGAACCACTACAAACATCCATGGCACCGCCAGGACTCCGAACTCCAAACCTATGGCATCGAGCGCTAGACACTCAGCCATTCATGCCCCAGTATTGTCAGTTAAACTGATGTTAAGATAATAATTCTATTGTTTTAAAAATTAATTATTAATAAGAAATGACACAGACCAACTTAGTTTTACAAAGATATTCTAAGAAAGCAGATTTCATTTGAAATCCTTTATGAGGTGTGAGATAGCTTTTTTTTCATATCACTTAGTATCAAACAATAATAAATATCTAAATAAAGTCATAATAGAAGAACTAATATACATATCTCACTCAAATCTGGTATCTATTTTTTCAGTTTTTTTGAATAAACGATTATTTGTCAAAAAATGTTTCCCTCAGCAGTCACTTATATGTTGAATAAGATAATTTAAATTTTAAACTTTAAAAGACTTTGCGAACCATCAAAAAAATTCTAAGTAGGTTTTTTTCAGTATCATAAAAATCATATTTTATTCATCACTCTGGTTTGCATTGATAAAAACATAATTTTCATTACATACTATGTGTTTAAATGTTTTGTTTATTGATTAGCTTTTTTTTTTTTTTTTTTTTTACTTTTATTAATAAATAATATTTTAATTTCCTACAATAAAATAAATTAATTAATTAATAAGAAAACACTTAATATATGAACTACCATTAATATTACTTAAATTATATTAACTGCATTTTTAATAATTGTATTACAAACAATATATATATTTATTTCATGAATAATATATCATAATATTGAAGTTTGTTTTAAACACCCAAAAAAAAAAAAAAAAAAAAAAATCTTTAAAAGAAAGATGCATAAATTCTCTTCTATCCTGTTCTTGAAATATAAATTATTTTGATATAACAAATGGTGTTTAGAAAATTTATTCAATAATAATCTTATTAATTTAACGTATTTATTAATTTTTTATATATACAAAAGTAAATAAATTATAAACTAAAAATGTAAAAATAAAATTGCATTCTGTTCTATTCATTAATAGTTATCAAAATTTAAAATTGAAGCCAAAGTACTTACTTCAGCTTCTTCCTCTTTTTCAGAAGTTGCAGCTTGCAATAGAGCTAAAATAGTTTCCTTTGATGTATTTTGTTGATAACTTTCTAAAAGTTAAAAGATTATAAAATTATTATTACAAAACACAACAAACATAACAAACAATATTTAAAACAATGAAAAATTTAGAATTTAGCTTACAATGAAAAATAACTAAATAACCTCGTTATAAATGATTGATTAAATCTTTAATTAACACCATCTATTATTATTTTAATACTAACTTCTAGATCTGCACCTATCTAGCAACTTATATCTTATACAAAATAATATCTTATTCTCAGTAAAAATAAAAGAGGGAAAAATTTTCCTTATGGTAGTTTTTTCATTTAAAAAAAAAATTGAATCCGACTTTGTATTTCTCAAACAAGTTATTTTACAGTTGTTTTAATTTGTTCAAAATTTTTTAAATCTCCAAATTTGAATTTAAAGTATATTATTTTTAAAGACAGAAAGTAAGGATAAGAGACAGCATTTTACAAAAAGCCAAAATAAACGATGAAACAAGAAAAGCTTATTACTGATATATATGCTAGCATTTTTTAATTTAATAATAACATGATTTAAATATGATGTAAATTTAACAGAATAACCAAGTTTAAATTATTGTCTCTTTATAGTAAGATTTTATTTTTCAATTTTTTCAAAATTTATGAAATAAATAGTTATAGATTTAACGATATTTATGAATATTATAGATTTAACGATATTTATGAATATTATAGATTTAAAGATATTTATGAATATTATAGATTTAACGACATTTATGAATAATTATTTAAATGAAATGCAGTTCAAGGAAAATATTCAGCCTTACAAGACCATCATTGTTATTTATTTTCTCAAACATTCTCTATTAAATATTCACATATGCACCACAAACAAGACTAACAGGAATTAAATCCTTATTTATTTGTATAAATCTGGTTACTATATAAAAGATTTACAAATGCTTTGCAAATAATTAATAATTTAATTATTAATTTAAATATTTAATAAATTATTATTTATTAAAATTATATAATTATTTATATTATAAAAAATTATATTTATTAATAACATATAAAAATTTATTAAATTAATATTATAAATAAATTTAAGCTTTATAATTAAAATATGAGGAAATAATAATAGCTATAACAAGGAATATTATAAAATTTAAAAATGAAATGTTACTTTCATCTCTTATTGTGAATGTGATTTCAATTGTTTGAATATTAAACATTAAACTAAACTTTTCAATGATATAAAGCAAATAACAAACAGTTTTCATGGATTAACAAATTGGTGAAAATAGCTTTAAAAGTTCAACTAACACAGCAAATTAAAAATTTCCTGTCATTTAGAAAATTATTTCTATACTTCTGAGAGCAATTAAAAATACATACCAATCTTTTTTCTTTTTTCTCCAAAAGATTATCTTTTAAATCAATTGCAATTTTACGAGTTTCTTCTAACTGTGTACGATGTTCTTGTAGGATAGGTTGCTTAGATAAGTTGTATTCTGATATGCTTTTATTACTTGCAAAGACCATCTCTCTTTCAGCTTCAATATCATGCACCTAAAAAAAAAAAAAATTACATTTTAAGTATTCTAAAAGAAAATAAATGTACTAAAAATATCCAAAACATTTTTTTTTTTTCACATACATATTAGATTTATACCTGTACTAGTTGGAGATTTTTTTTTTTATGAAACCAAAATTCCATAAATCAATTTGCATGTGTCAAATATAAGCATTACAAGTCTGAAATATTGCCAAACAGTAATGCACTCAAATCTGTATTTATATGGAGGTACTAAAACAAGTTTGAATATAATCTTTTAAATATAGCTTTTTTATAACTTTTCATTTATAGTATGCCTTTGGCTGGAGAATTGTTATCATATAAAAAAAATGCACAAGAAAATACAAAAACAGGTTTAAGTGTACATGTATTTTAAAGTTTAGCACAACTGCATAATAGTGCTATTCTTACCAACAATGCAGTGTTTTATTTCTGGCTTAATAGGTAAAAATTAATCAACTGCTCGTAATATATATTAAATAACTGCTAATAATTATATATGAGATATATTAAATATATCTCACATATAATAATGAGCAGCAAAAATATATTATGATCATGTATTATGAATATATTATGATCATGATTAATTAATCTTTATCATTATTATATACATAAAATTATATTTTTTACCAGAAATAATTTGATAAATTTTAAATAATGTGATGTAAATCATTTTATTATAAAATTAATTTTTAATAATCAATGTTTCATTTTTTAAATCAATGAACATTACACTATTAAAATATTTTATAATGAAACTATTAAAAATTAGAATATATCTGTTTTAATATATCTATAATTAAATATTTCAAATAATATAAATCAAGAAAAAAATTGTGCTGCATTGCTCTTCTCTCTCTCTCTCTCTCTCTCCCTTCGCCAAACATACAGATTTGATTGATTATGAATCAGGATTACTTTTCATATGAGATCAGTTAACAAAAAATGATACAAAGAAAAAGATTTTCCAATTAAACAAAGAAAAAATCCTTTTTTTCTTTCAAATATCAAATTTAGATTACCTGCTTCAGATCATTGACAAGTGTTTTAATCTTTTCTTCATTGTTTAAGAGCTCTTTCAATTCATCATCATTTAAGTGTTGTAAAAGTCCAGTGAGGTGACTATAATCAGGTGTAAACAAAGAAGAATTCATCTTCTGAAAATAATCATTGATGTTAAATTTTTTTAAAATAATCAACAGGATGAATTATATAAATTAATAAAACTTGACTGTAAAAGGTAAACTATCAGAACAAATTGAAATTTCAATTTATTTATTTATGATTTATTATATTTTCAACAAGTTATACAACAATAATTGTAACTGAATATTTAAATTTAATTATTTAATTATGCATTGAATATGTACCCATCTTATTAATGTAAACACATAATAACAACATTTATTAATTTACTATAAATTTTCTTCACAACAAATGCAATAACAATCGTTTTAACCATTTTGCAGCAATTCGAATTACTCAACACACATTCAATCAATTATAAATGATCAATTACACATTAATCAATTATACCACAAAAAAATCATATTAATAGAGATAAAGAATGATTACATAATACTGTAAGTCTGTAGCTTTTAATTACAAAAAAAGTTATTCATATTAAATTAATAGAATTTTTTATTTATTATTTTTTTTAACTATACAAATTTAAAGTTTGTTACCTGAACACAAAATAATTTTTATAAGAAAATTGACATCCAAAGAAAAAAAAAAAGGTTCAGATAATCTTTCAAAATTGATAAGAAAAGAGAAACTAAGTGATACTGATAACAAGATTTATGAAACAATACAAAAGAAATCAATCTGAAACACTTACTTAATTTAAATCGCACAAAAACTGCCTAAAATTTTTGATGAAAAAAACTACCTGTTGTGAAACACATATGGATGAAATAAACTTAAACGAAGTATCTAATCACATCCAAACAAATTGCATCAACAATAGAAATAACTTAAATAGACAAAAGCTTGTTGCCAGGTTAATTTTATACACAAGACAGACGTAAAAACATGTACTGAGAACACACAACTGGGAAAAGTGAATAGCAGCATAACCAACAGGAATCGACAAGGGTTTTTCCGTCCTCTCTCACTGATCCGGTAGCAGATAATAATTAAAATTACAACATTATTACACTGCTCTCTGAAAATAATGCTAAATTTAATTAAAAATTGTATTGCATATTAAATATAAATGATTATTATTACATAATTTTATTCTTCTCTTACTTTTTAAATTCCACAAAAAATATTAAAACTGTAGGTTTTTTAATTATGATTTAAAGCTTGTAATTCGAGGTCTCCAGAGGAAACGTTAGGGAGCATTTGAAGAGATATTCACTTGAATACATTAGCTGAGAGTCTCTCTCTGTCTCTGTATCTCTCGTCCTCTCTTTGTCTCTGTGTGTGTGTCTCTCCCTTTCTCTCTCTCTCTCTCACCCCTTCCTCCTCTGTCTGTGTGTGTGTATCTCTCTGTTTCTCTATCTTCCTTCCTATCTCTGTGTCTCTCTCTTTGCCCCCAATATAGAGAGAGAACATAAAGCTTGTGAAAATATTTGTCAACTCTCAGGGGAACAAAATTTCTGCTACCGGTAATATTATCTTTGGTAAACGGATTTGAGACTTTCAGGAAGATGGCTGGGGAATGCTAATAAAAAGAAAAATAAGTGTGCTCGTTTTCCAAGGTCACATAACGCTGAAAAAGAGTATGTGCGAGCAACGGTTGCAGCTCACGATTTCACATGTGGGTGCGGCTTAACTAATGCATAAAAATTTTTATCTTAGTTTGAAAAATTGTTTCAAGTTATTCAAAAATTGTTGCTTTAAAAAAGGATTTGAGAATGTTCGAGATCAGGGCTCTTAACTCATGTATTCAAGTGAAGACGTGTCTTAAGAAACACCCAAACGTTTCATCTGGAGGCCTAGAATTACAAACATTAAATTCTAGACAGTGAGCTAATCTAGCTCCATAACTCCACAGGTCGTGGCCTGCTGATGCTTTCTTATGCTCATTGATATTAATCCATTTATTGTTATAAATGTTATTCAATCGTCTTTAGATAACTTTCTTATAAAATTTAATATATGATTTCGAACATAGTTGCATGTAAAATGAAAAATAAAACTTCTAAAAATTACGTAGTTTATGAAATCCATTTCTGGTCTCATAAGATAAGGCACGATTTGGGATATTCAGTTAGGGACGGGATTCTAATAAATTAATAGTACACCAACTCCCCACAAATGCTAAAATGCACTGACCAGTCAATTATGAGAAAAAGCCTGAAAAGTTTCAAACGTAGCTTATGTTCTGCCTTGTATCGAATTATGTAAATCCCACTTGTTTATAGTGCGCATGTGTGCCTTCTTCTATTTTGTATATAAGGCGAAATACATGGTCGATGTGTTATTTTGTTGCCGACGAGAGCAGACGTGTTTTTCTCGCCTGCTCAGATTCGACGATGAATTCCGAAGAAGGAATGGAATTTAGTATTGATCAGATGACCGGCCCTCTTAAGGGCCAAGATGGGGAGCCTAACTATTCTGTAAAAGCCGATATTCCTGAAGGAATGTGTGTTACTGAGGAAGAAAGACAAGCAAAGGAAATTTGCCATAATATTACAGATTTAGAATATGAAATTGCAGCATTAGAAGCACATTTGCAGTATAACTCAACAAAAAAAAGCAACCAAGACAAATTCATGAAGAATCCAAACAACTATCCACATTATGGGCAATTATGTGCTGAAATTCAGTTTATCCAAAATCACTTGAGAACAGAAGGGGTAAGTTGAATGACTTTTATTATTGCCCTGTTTAAAACTGTAATATTCATGAGTTCAATCCTAAAACCAAAATAGATTCTGTAAATAGTATAACTAATAATATTAACAAATACTATAACGGCTTTCAAAATG
The DNA here is from genome assembly GCA_021605095.1 of Caerostris extrusa. Lineage (NCBI taxonomy): Eukaryota > Metazoa > Arthropoda > Arachnida > Araneae > Araneidae > Caerostris > Caerostris extrusa. Next base: position 10,479 of record BPLR01002533.1, read on the forward strand.
TTATTGCTCATGTAAATACTGCTCCTATAATAAATAATAATGTTAATAATGCGAAAATTGGTAATGTAAATACAATGAATGAAAATCGTAATACTAGAGAGGGCAACGATGCCAGGGCTGTCAAAAACCAACAGATGATATTATTAAACTAGCTAAATTAATCAACATATCTGATGATGGATTCAAAACACCTGGGAAAAAGAAACTGAAAAACATAATCCATTCAGAATTCCTGTTAACAATAAATTTACGAACATAGATGAAGAAACTACCTCAAATGCCCAAGCAAAAGAAACTGATGATTATTCTCCCAACAAGCCTCCTCCAATAATGCTTGCATTAACAGCAAACTATGCACATGCCCTTCAAGAAACACATCGAAAATTCCCCAAGACAGAAAACAAACTCACCAAAGGCTACATTAAAATATTTCCAGATACTGAGGACTCTTACAAGAAAATCATAACATATCTAACTAACGCAAAATATGAATACTACATTATAAGGCCAAGAAATGAAAGACCTCTAAAAATTGTTGTAAAAGGACTCCCAATTGACACAAACATTGATGAAATCAAACACCAACTTGAAGATCTAAAGTTCTCCATAAATAAAATTGCACAACTTAAAAATTTAAAACCAAAGAACCACTACCCATTTTTCTGGTTGAATTAAATAGAACACTCAACGTTAAAGAAACGTTTAAAAGCTTAATTTTCCTCTCGGTTACTGTTGAAAATCTCACTAGAAGAAACATAACAATTCAGTGTTTCAAGCGTAATTTGTTTGGCCACTCAAATGAAAACTGTCAGACTAACCAGATGTCTAATATGTGGTGAGAACCATAGAACTGGTGAGTGCTCCATAAAAGAAAAATTCTGGAGCCAATCTGTATAAATTGTCAAGCCAGGAAGAGGACATGTCGCTTCCTGGAGAAGATGTCCAGCATTTCCTAAGCCGCAAATTAAAAAGGACAGTTTCCGTCAACCACAACTAATCTTCAAAGATCATTCAAATTTACTCTTAATCAATCCTGTTCGATCATTCTCACAAGCTGTTAACGGCCACTCTACTAAAATCGAAACTACTGTTCTGTCTCCTCTATCTTCACCGTGGGAAACAGCAAACAAAACTTGGGTATACTGGCACCGTTATCTCTTCTTAAAAGAATTGCAAACTATTCTCGCAGCTTTTCCAAACTTATTTGAAATTCTTCCACTCATGCAAAAAACTGAAAACCAATTGAATAAACTTGGATTACTTATGCAGGCTCTCGCGACAGCCCCTGCTTCAAATCCTCAGTAATGGGTACTACAAAAAATGAACTGGTTGTAATCTCCTGGAATGCAAAATAATATTTGCAATAAACGAATTGAGTTCTCTAATTTTCTTATTTCTTACTAGCCACAGTCCGGATATTATGCTTATCCAAGAAACTTTCCTAACCCCTAATAAAAAATTTAATGTTGCTAATTATGACTGCATTAGAAATGATAGATCTGCCAACTAACTGTGTAGCTTCAGGAGGTACTACAATATTTATCAAACGTTCTCTTCCATATCACCAAATTTTCAAATCCTAATTTAAACTTTATAGAAGCCACAATTATTTCTCCAAATCTTAATAATCAAGATCCACTCATTATTGCTTCTATCTACATTCCCCCTCAGATACGCTTTATTTACTCTTAACTTAGAAATTTTTAGTTCAACTTTGATCGAATGTTATTTTATGCGGTGATTTTAATGCTAAACATACTTTGTGGAACTGCAATAATATTAATACAAGGGGTCATGATAAACTCTTAACTGCTATCTACGCTTGTAGCGACACCTATTGATGGAAAATGGAATACACATTGAACGACTTCTACTTTCACTGTTAAAAAGGGAATTTTCCCGCTAGAATGAAAACAGAACGTTGTTGGTATTACGTAGTTGGCGTTAGAAGAAATGGAATAAAGATGTAAATGTGAAAATTGATTATCGTCTTTTACTTTGCCGTCTGGATTTTAATAACACTACGCAACCTTTACAAAGCCGCCACACGCTGATGATACTGCAATCCTTTGCAAAAATAAAAACACTAAATTCTTAGCTATCACCCTTACTAATCACCTCAAAACTCTCAATAACTGGTTCATTAAATGGAAAATTTCTTTTAAACTTGGATAAGACTGAAGCTGTTTTATTCTCTATTGGAAATAAACGTAAAAAACCAGTGATTAAGATCAATAATATTATTATCCAAACTAAATATTTAGGAGTTATACTGGATCAGCATTTTCTACACACCAAAACTAAATTTCGTATTGCCTTCAGAAAACTCTACCATGACCAGAGATAACAAAATTCTTCTTTATACGGCTATGCTTCACCCAATCTCACATACGCTTGCTCGGTCTGGGCTATGCATCTAAATCTAATTTAAAAACACTTGAAACGTTACAAAATATCACTATCCGCCAAATTACCTCTGCTAAATGGTTCATGCGCAATTCTGATATCTATAATGATATTAACATTCTTTCCTTAAAAGATTTTCTTAAATACATCTCTCTTAAGTTTTTAACACGTTTGTTACTCATAAAAATACTGCAATCCAGGAGATTGACTCTTACATTCCCAATAATGATTTAAAACGTCCGCGCAAAATTTTAGTTTAATTTCTATTTTTATTTTTATTTGTTTATGATTGTCAATTAAATTTTTTTATTATATTTATAAATATATTCTGGCCAATTCTAATTTTTCAACTGTATTTATAATGTCATATCGGAGATGGAGCCCCCAGGGACTAAATAGCTCCAAAAGAATGCATCAACCAATCAATGGTCTTTTTTTCAATTGCTTGCAAGCGAGCAGGTTTATAGTAAAATGGATGTGGATTCACCGAATATTTTCTAATTCCATCTATCGACACCCTGCAAGTCTGGTATATTTTCTGGTGACCCGGACGTGATTTCGTGGTCCATCTTTTGAAGTAAGAAATACCTGAAACTCGTCGTCTTTGATCGGAAAAGACTGTTAAGATAGACTTTCCATCTTTCGATTTTTTTAATACAGTTTTTAAAAAGCGACCTCGTGAGAGCCTCGACGTTAGTAAATTTAAAATTGAATCTTCAGGTCAGAAGGACGTTAAAAATAACTCGAATCGTACTTTCTTGTTAAAATGAAAATACAAAGAACAACACTATTTATCTAAATGCTCGAGCTTTAAAAACTTGAGCATAGCCGCCCACAAGGTGTTTGCGATTAAAATAAACCTTTGTTGCATGTTTCTCTGAAAAGCAATTTAAACAAAGTTTTGTACTTCACAATTTACATGTAGGTTTTGTCATTTTAAACATCATTCTCTTTTACAAGAGGAAATATTGAGATCGAACTGCGCACAAGCTACTAAACTGGCTGTAGATGATAGACAGTATTCAAGGAAGGATGCAGCATCAATCCAAACAAATGCGGATCAACAACCAAGCCAACATTATCAAGCCCTATCAATGTGAAATGACTGTAAAACTTATTCAAAAATACATACATAGATTTACTTTCAACACCAATAGCTTTAATCAAAGATGACAGTGGCAAGTATATCAAAATTCGCATTCTTATAGATTCGGCTCCTTGAGTTTGTTTCTTAACGGAATCATTTGCCAAAAGACATGAATTTCGGTGACTGGTATTTCCACCACACCAACCACAATTCTAGGTAGTAAGAAATTGTGCATATTTTCAAGGCATGACGGAAATGCTAATTTTGAAATAATAACATTCGTTTTAAAATCTTCTTTGACAGCTTCTCAACCTTCGCATACGATTATATTCCAAGATATTAAGTGGGCTACAATTGGCTTACTATAATTGTTTTCAATCGATTGAGGTTGATTTAATTATTGGAACAGATTTTTCTCCTAATTTGACATTTGCTCATTCTGCTTTATTACATGCAACTGATTTCATCAACATCTACATTTTTGAAATTTTTGTTATTTTTCATTTTATAATTTTATTAAATAAATCTTTTTTAAAAAAGGGGGCATTTAATTATCTATTTTTCTTATTAACTCAAAGGGCATGAGACCACCGCTATGTTTCAACATTTTTACAATGAAGGAGCTAGTGGCCGCTACGCGGCCAAGAATCTCAGTAATAATCTACAATAAGATTATTGGAGAAGATAAGTTCTTTACCATAATTTTACCAGGACAAAAAGTCTTACGATCGAATGGCGAACCTATAGCTCAGAATACTCGCTTAGGATGGGTTGTGGCAGGCAATATCAAAAACAGTCAAATAACTCATTTAACTTCTGAAAATCTAAATATATATGAAGATTTAAAAAAAATTTGGGAAATAGCAACAAGAATAGATTCTAAAACTCATGATTTAACACCAGAAGAGAAATTCTGCGAAGAACACTTTCTATCAAATTCTAAAAATCGATTCAGAAGGCAGATTTTAAGTTAGATTTCTATTTCTCAAAACAAATTTAAAACTAGGAATTCATAAAATTGTGCTCTTCTGCGCCTGAAGTAGATGGAAAGATTTCTTAAAGATCCAAACATTTGTAAACAAAAATCCGCGAATGGAACATCTGTAAATCTACTAGTTTCTAAAACAAAGGTTTCACCCAGAAAACAAATTTCAATCCTTCGTCTGGAGTTACTAGACGTAACTCTACTCATTTCATTACTGAAAGCTGTCTTAGGTGGTCTCGACATGGGCATCCAAGATTCTGAAATACATTCATCAACTGATTCTAAAGTAGTTCTATTATGGCTTTCTTCCCATCCAAAATGTTTTATTACTAATAAAACATCTAAAATCTTGGAATCTCTTCCCTCTAATTCTTGGCATTACGTGCCGTCTGAAGAAAATCCTACTGACATGGCAACACGTGGTATCAAAACTTGGAAAGTTGCAGACTTTGGTGGCATAGGCCAAATTTTCATCAAGATATTAACAACTGGATCTAACACTTCAAGATCCTGCATCTGAAAGCGTCCTAGAGGAATTAATTGAACAAAGTGACCCTATTTTTTAAACTCGTGCACAATTAATCCTATTTTACAGGATATTTTTGAGAAATGTTCTCCATTAGCAAAAATTATTGGCACGAAACTAATCTCGCTAGTGGAGCTACATATTTATCTCTTTCTGAAACTACTGAAATCAAGTCTATTTTATTTTGATGGGTTGAAGAAAGGCATTTTCCTGATGAACTGAACAGTTTGCAAGTTGGGAGGACTTTATTACACAGCAGCAAATAACTCTCCTTTCTTGGACAATGGATCTTCTAATCCACCTTCCTGCCAGTAGAATACCAATCTGGCTTTTAAATCGAAACATCCTATCTTTTTACCGAGAATCCACAAGATTAGTGCAATGATTATTCAAGAAGCCGAGCCAACTCTCATAGTTTGCATGCCGGACCAACTCGCTTGGATTGGGGGGTGCTAAGCTATTGATTCGAAAAATTGTTAATAAATGGGTTTGTAGCAGGTATCATTCAAAGCTAGTTAAACAACTGGTGAGAGATCTGCCGAAGTCTCGTGTCGAGATTAGCCGAGCTTTTTTACAAACTGTGGTTGTGACTTCACAGGATCAATCGGCATAAAACTCGCTAAAGGATGTGGGCAAAAAGTCTACTAAAGCTTATGTAACTTTATTTATATGCTTGGCAACAAAGGCGTTGCACTTGGAATTAGTGGGAGATTTAATTTCTGAATGTTTTATTTCAGCACTCAGAAGATTTGCATCGCGACGTGGTTGCCCATCACATATATTGCGACAATGCCACAAATTTCATAGGGGAGCGTCGTAAAATTGACGAAGTTCAAAAATTTATTAATACAATTATTAACAATCCAAAGATTATTTATTTTTTAAATACTTCGGAAATTAATTGGCATTTATTCCACCTTCTTCACCTCATTTAGGGGAATTTGGGAAGTTGACGTCAAATCCGTTAAATTTCATATCAAAAGATCGATTGGTAATAGTAAATTGACATTTGAGGAGTTGAGTATACTTCTGTGTCAAATCGTGGCAATCCTCAATTCTAGATCTTAAGTTTCACCAGATAACGATATCGAGTTATTACATGCTTTAACTCCGTCTAAATTTTTTAATAGGCGAATAGTTAAGTTTCCTTCCAGATGAACCGGCAAACGAGGAGCTACCCCATCGCACTCGATGGCAACTTGTTCAAAGCATCCAGAAGGGATTTTGGAAAAGGGGGCACAATGAGTACTTGCATTCCCTCCAGCAAAGAACAAAGTGGAGGAAGCCTGAAGAGAATCTCAAGTTGGAGACTTAGTCGTCATAAAAGAATCCAATCTTCCCCCAGCCACTTGGCCATTAGGCCGAATCTCGGAGGTGCATTCCGGCGAGGACAAGTGCGTACGAGTGGTCAAGGTTAGAACTTCTGAAGGATTATTCCAACTCAGTATTTTAAAATTTATTAAGTTATAATTAATATGGGCAGAAGCATATTCTGCCCTATATTGAATTATGCAAATTCCATTTGTTTATAGTGCACCTTCTATTTTGTATATGAGCCGAAATCCATGGTCTTGTTTGCAAGTGAACAAATTTACAATAAAGTGGATGTAGATTCACCGAGCATTTTTAATTCCATCTATCGACACCCTGTAAATCTGGTACAGCTTATATATTGGTAAATTTATACCTGAGAAGAGGTGATTTAGCTTCAGTAGTAGCTTACTCTCCCGACAAGCAGTGCTCGATCCTCCCTTCGAGTAAACTTTTTAAATTTGAAAAATTGTATGAATTTTTAATAAAATTGATGATTTACAAATCTTCTTCGCTAGCCGAAATCTTTTAACAGGCCCTGACTACCTCAACTGAGTGCCCTTTCCAACGTTTTCGTAATACAGCGACTCCTCTCGAATCCTTAAATTTCAAAATCTTTGTCTTTTGTAATGTCGTCTAACCATCTAGTCGGTGGTCTTTCTTTAATTTCGGGTTCCAATGTAAGATTTAGAGGGATTATCTTCCATGCTTCTCCAAACATGGGCCAGCCATCTTAATATATTACTACAATTTAACTATTTGTAAAGTTAATCGTAAATTGTTTTGTTTTATTAATAAAAAAACTGCTCGAGTTCGTAAAATTAATGCTTTACATTTGAGATTTTTGAACTGTTTAAAAATATTTTAATCGAGTAAATCCAAACTTTAATTACTATTTTAAAAAGTATTTTCAGTAAGATTCCATTTATTCATAAATTCTATTGACTTCTTTAATTTTGATTGACATGCAAGAACCAGAATAATTATCATAAAAACAATGAACCAAAAAACATTATAATGTTTTACAGTTGATAAAAGATGATAATTGTTCACGAGAACAACGTTTTTTAAAAAAAAATCTGTAGCAAGTCATTTTTCGTTAATATTCTAAAAATTTCTGAGAAAGATTGGAGAGTACCAATAATACTGGATCATTTAAAAACTGTTGGTTATTAGCTGTTGATTATATTTTCATAATCTTCACTGGAATTGATCTCTCAACTATGTTCAATCAGATAAGCGATATTTTGTATACACTTTATTAGATTTTTAACTGCCTATAAAAATAGACATCACAAAGTTGAATTAGAGTACATTTTAGAGGATCACTTTAATTTCATGAGTAAATTCTCTTCTTTCCTGGAACTTTTAGTCGTAAAAATCAAGATTTGTTTGTTCTTCTAACTTCTGCGCAGAAAACGCGCTGGTTTAAATTGAAGTTTAGGCCATTGTGATGTTAGTGACGGATTCCGCATTACCCTGAATACTTATTCTAGATGGGTAACAGTATGGAGGGAATATAAAACTCGTTTTCCCCTAGAAAGACATAATTTTCCTTCAAGCGGAGTCTTGGTGGCGATAGGCATCATTCTAGGCGGTCACACAGACCTCCATATCTTTGAGAAAGGATCAGTAAGTGCTAAAAATTACAGAAACGAAATTTTGAGTTTTATGTTAGCCTGTTTCAAGATGATATAAGTTCTTGCTTCATATTCATGAATGATAACGTGCTTGTTACTGTGATGCTTTGATCGACGACTTCCTCGAAATAGAAAATATCCAGAGCATGCTGTGGCATGCTTACTTACCTGATCTGAATCCTATCGAGCATATGTGGAATATGCACCAGAGTCAACTTGCCTTTCAGTATTCATCTATCTCCAGTTTAGAACTGAAAAGAGCTCTTCGTGAATTTTGGAACTGTTTGAGATCCCATTCGTCTAGAACAGGGTCTCAACTTTTCAGCCGGCGGGCCACATTGTTCATTCCAGTAAGTACCGCGGGCCAAAACCGTTTAAATTTTTTTTTGCCATTATCTATAATTTCTAGACTAGTCGCCGAGTACGTCCTCTGCGCGAACCTACTCTTGCTAAATTCGCTGTTTCAATTAAGTACTACAATTACTATTATGTGTATCGATACGACCATGACACTTGACGACATCTAATGGTCAAAAGCGGAAATAGGTACATAATATTCTTTATCGCTAACAGATGGCGCTAGTAGTAGTTTCGAAACCGCAGTAACAATTAAACATTCGTAACCTCATTGGTTGGAGAAGGTTCTGGTGTATTAAAATCACTTCGAGTTCGCAGTAATTGGAGTGTAAAAGGCTAGCGGAGCCACCCCGACTCAGTCTACCTAGGGAAGACGAAAGAAGCGGAACTGTATCTATTGTGAAGTAAATTAGTGCGTAACCCCGTTTAAAAGACCGATCTGACCCACGACCATACGTAATTGTATTTTGATTTAACTTGTAATTATTTTGTGTGTGATTTACTAGTATGAAAAAGAAGCGAAAAATAGACAGTGAATACAGAATATTCAAAGATCAATGGAACTTTCAATATTTCGTGATTGAGTCAATAATAAAAGTGCTATGTTTGATTTGCAGTGAAATCATAGCCGTTCTCAAAGAATATAACATTAAACGCCATTATGAAACGAAACATTTTCAAAATTACTCAAAATATACAAGAAGTTTGCGGATAGAAAAATTTGAAGCTTTGAAACGCGGATTGAAATTGCAGCAATCTTTGCTTATGAAAGTCAATATTGAACAAGAGGCTGCAACTCGTGCCAGCTTTCATGTGGCTCTTGAAATCTCAAACGTGGAAAGCCATTCACCAATGGAGAAATGATCAAAGAATGCGTAATTGCAGTAGCCGAAGAAATGTGCTCCGAAAAGGTAAATTTATTTAAAACTGCCAGTTTGTCAGCAAACACCGTGGCTCGGAGGGTGCAAGACATCGCAGAAAATATATCATCTCAACTGTCTGACAAAAATGAACATCTTGAGTGGTTTTCTCTGGTCTTGGATGAGTCAACGGATGTGTCAGATACGGCTCATGTGTTGATTTTTATTCGAGGAGTAAATAAAAGCTGTGAAGTGTATGAAGAACTTCTTGATATTGATAGTATTCACGGCACGACAACTGGGCAAGATATTTTTAAAGGAGTTGACAATGTCATTAATAAAAAGAACCTACGGTGGGAAAACTTGAAATCTATTACAACTGATGGAGGCAAAAAACATGTGTGTTAAAAATAAAGGAGTGGTTGCACTTGTGTCAAAGGCAGTAGAAAATGATGGTGGTTCAAAACCATTAGTCTTGCATTGTATCATTCATCAACAGTCCTTGTGCGGAAAATGTTTGGATATGTCTGAAGTTCTAAAACCAGTCATATCAGTTGTTAATTTCATCAGATCCACTGGGCTGAAACACCGTTAATTCCGCGAGTTTATTGAAGATATGGGAGAAAATGATTTGCCGTATCACACTGCCGTATACTGGCTTAGTTGCGGAAAAGTCCTGCAGCTCTTTTTTGAACTTCGAGCACAAATGCGAATTTTTTTTGAATGAAAAGCATCGCTCTCTTACTGAATTACAAAATAGCGAATGGCTATGGAAGTTAGCATTCTATATCGATTTGACAAAACATATAAACGAACTAAATTTGAGATTGCAAGGAGAAAACCAGCTTCTCCCTGATCTATACAATAATATCAAATCGTTTCGGCAGAAAATAATATTGTTTCAATCACAATTACGTAAGAAATGTTTCACACATTTTGAAATATGTGAAATATTCAGCCGCACTAATGAGACTGAATTTCCCGTCGATTTTGCAGTCGAAGTTTTGAGTGCTTTGAAGATAAATTTTGATACTCGTTTCTCAGACTTTGATGACATTGCAAATGAAATTAAGATTTTTCAAAATCCTTTTGATACTGACATTGAAACCCTAGCCCCGGAACTCCATATGGAAATTATAGATTTACAGTGCAGTGATATAATTGAGAACAGATATCAAAACTGTTGGAATTTTATAAGAGTCTTCCACTGATACAATTTGATAATTTACATAAATTTGCTCGTGGGCTGTTTTCTGTTTTTGGTACTACTTACTTGTGTGAGAAAGCATTCTCCAAAATGAAGTACACAAAGAATGTTTACAGATCTAAGTTAACCAATGAGCATCTTAAATCTCTTTTAATAATTGGTACTAGTAAAATTGATCCACAACTGCAAACTATTGTCAGTGAAAAATTACAATTACATAAATCTCATTAGTATTTTTTTACAAGTGGATACCATCACATTCATTCGCGTTCATTTAGCTTTTCCGTTCCTGAGGGATTTTCAGGATAAAAATCATGTTTGATTCAGGATATATATATTCCAAACATCGATATACATACATATGCGATACTCTTTACATCAACATAACTACCGAGGGCAACCGCGGGATGACCACTAGTTTATAATGTTAGTGGAACCTTTAAATTATTTGTTAGTTGTTATGCTTAAGTTAAATTTTCTGCATATTATGTTTGTCATTAAGCTTTATCTAGCAAGTAAATAAAATCGAGTTATTATCATTCTGCGTTTTTTTATCCAACTTATTACAGCAACAGTATGCTATTCGCTGTCGCGGGCCGGATTGAAGACACTGACGAGCCGGATTTGGCCCGCGGGCGGTAGTTTGGAGACCCCCTGGTCTAGAATGTCAGATCAAATAAAGAAATTGTCGCGCATAGCGCCGATTTACCAGAGGTGACTACATACCTTATTAAACTGCAGCAGCAGCATTTTGTGATTTGCATTTCATTTAAAGTATGAACATCTCTTAAGCACTGTTTTCTTTCAAACTCTTTCTTGATTATAATGGTAATTATTATCGTTCTTTTGCATTGTTTTCTATAACTTTCATACTAGCATATCACATTTCCGTCTACTTCGGCTTAGATTTCCTTCATTATTCGCATAATTACCACTTATGTTTAACTTATGGGACATCAGTGTAATATTTTTGAGACAAAATTAATGAGATTCTAAAAAACAATTTTTACAAAACAGTGATTAAATATTTAAAAATTCTATTTTTAATACTTTCAATTTTAAATTGATGAAATATTTTTAAAGAATGCCCAGTTTTAACTACTAGCGCACAAAGTTGAGTAGCCATAAGTATTTTTATTTTTAAGATTATCTAATTTGTTTCCAAGTTTTCTAAATGTAATAGATTTAGAACCAAACATACGAGATACATAAAGATAAACCTTTTTGTTTGACATTTTAAGGATGAAGTTGATAATCACATAAAAATAAATTCTGTAAGATCAAAATGCTAGAGCTAAATATTTGATTGTTAAAATGATAGTTTATAGACACACAAGAAATATTTGGTCATTTCGTGCAAGTTTCTGTGTTTGAAGAATTTATGTCAACAAATCATTGTTAAAGTTAAATCAGATTTTTATATTTTAAAGGTGTGTAAAATTTTATTTTTCCGAATTTTGAAATGGAGAAAGCCCAAGAAGATTTAAGTGAATGAAAATTTATGATCAGTTTAAAGTCAAAGAATATTTTAATGAAACATACTAAAATTATTTAGTATTTCATGTTAGCTTTTTAACCTATTTTCTGAAATATATTTATTTAAAAGATAAAATAAATACAGAATCCTGACAAAGAAAGACTTCTTATTAGATATAAAATAATAACAAAATTATGGTGAAGATCTTTTTAAAATCTTTTTTGTAAATAATTTGGCTAAAATTTAGAAATGATGAATTACAGGATGAGAGTAGTAAAAGAAAGTATATCTTGGAAAAATAATCGATTTTTAAGAATTCTTGCATAAGAACTTTCATTAAGGTTTTAAATATTTCATGCAAATGTGAAATTTCTCCTTTTGTGAATTGCATACTCTAGTAATTAATTATATGCATATATATATATTATAAAACATCACTATGTAATTGTAAAACATTAGCTGTTCAGGTATTATTGCATTAAGTATTTTTATATATATTCTACTATATATAATTCCCTTGTCACGATGTTTGTTCGCGATGAACTCCGAAACTAACAATCCGATTTTAACTTTTTTTTTTTTTTTTTTAAATGTGTGTTTTGTTCCAACTTGAGAGATAGGATAGTTTTTATTCAGATTTTTTTTTTTTTGTATTTAAATGCAAAATCGTTTAAAATCTACCCCTGAGGAAGTCGTCAATCTTGCAACCCTGAATTTTCGCCAATTTCTTTAGGGTTGCAATACTGCAATTAGAGGAATTCGTAGCTTCATTTTCCGAACAATATAATGACTATTTTAATGCTATTTCGATAATTTATTGCAGAATTCTTATTTGCACTAATTTCATCGTTGGTAAAAAGTTTGTTTCCACCACAGACGAAAGACATACCACAATAAAAGGCAAGTTAGTTGGCACCGTGTCTCGATGCCTGTACTACATAACCGTAAAATTCTCATGTTCTGAATATTATTGTTTTATGTACTGCTTTAAATTTTGTGAAAATTATATTGCATGAAATTTATATTATTTTTATGAGAAATAAATCAAGGTACTTACGTATTAACGATACCTTGGCGACAGTTGCTCCAATAAAGAGCACACGCGCCAACCGCAGCTACAGATTTGGCGGTTTTTAAGTGGCGCCAATCTCCACTTAAAATTTTTGTTCCAAATAATAAAATATATAAAACACTTCATTTAAAATCAAAACGCTTTCAAAATTCGACGTCAACTCCTCGCACCAGCAGTATATGAATCTCAAAGCTGTACAAAATGGAATTCTGCTTCCCTCAAACCAGTTGTCTTTTCTAAGTCCCACACGATAAGCGCACTGACTGAAATTGCTTTTCCAAAACTTACGTTCACCACAATAAAGTTTCATGTCATGGGAATTGGGACATTTTCGTTGTTTTGGTAAAATATTTCGCCCCTGAAAAAATAAAATTGCATCTTGTTCTGTTTCTGGCAAATCCCAAATACGAATTTTCGTAGCACTACAAAATGGCGTCAAAACTCAGCAAATCTGCAGCTCTTCGATTGGCGCCACTTAAAAACCGCCAAATCTGTAGCTGTTAGATTGGCGACACTTAAAACCGCCAAGTCTGTCGCCAAGGCATCGTTAATACGTAAGTACCTAAATCAAATGTATGTAAGTATTACCTGATTTGATTATCAATATTTTTTTTATTTGATGAATTTTATGAATTTTTTGAAAAGTGTGAAAATGAAGTAAACTCTGCAGTTATTTGATATAATGATAACATTAAAATTTTATAAAAGGTATTATAATAGTTGCAAGTTGAAAATCAAGGACATTTTATTTTAAAAACTTTTGCTATTTGAAAAACAAAGAATTTGAGTTATAAATTTGAGTGATTTGAATATTGTCAAAGAAAAATTGATAAATGGTACTTTTAAGTTGGAAGTTATTTAAAGAAAAACAAAACAAATAAATAAGTGTTTATATTAATAAAGGTGAATTTAAAGCTCATTAACTTTTCCATTTGTTTTGTGATTTCTTTCACCATAAAATAATAAAAAAAAAAAAAATTTTGTGAAGAATAAAAAACACATTTTCTAAGTTTGAATTTGAATTGGAATAAAATATATTGAATGAAAAGTTGTGATTCAAAACATTGAACTTTACTATGCTTAAAGTTTGTCAACATGTGTTGTATTCGATTAAGAATTCTAAAATGAAATGTGATCTACAAGATAATATAATATATACAATATAATTTTAAAGAAAGATGATAATTTTAAGGATTTTTGAAAAGTGTGAAAATGAAGTAAACTCTGCAATTATTTGATATAATGATAACATTAAAATTTTATAAAAGGTATTATAATAGTTGCAAGTTGAAAATCAAGGACATTTTGTTTTAGAAACTTTTGTTATTTGAAAAACAAAGAATTTGAGTTATAAATTTGAGTGATTTGAATATTGTCGAAAAAAATTAATAAATGGTACTTTTAAGTTGGAAGTTATTTAAAGAAAACAAAACAAATAAATAAGTGTTTATATTAATAAAGGAGAATTTAAAGCACAATAACATTTTTATGTATGTACATTTGTTTTTATTTACATTTAAAAGTTGGTTTTAATTATTTCTTATTTCAATTTTTCTGCATTTTGTATTCATTCAAAACACCATAATACCAATATTTCTGTTTTAAATGCTTTGAAACTTCATGTAAAAGTTTTCTTTAAATGTATGAAAGGAATAGAACATGGAAATTAACCTATATTCATAAATTATTTTTATTTCAGTTTTTAAACTAAGAATTTTTGTAAATTTGTAAAAAAAAAAGTTTGTGTCGACAAACTTTAAGCATACAAAAATGTATAAATAATTAAGATATAAATTTGAAAACAGTATATTACCTACATAAGGATATTCCCAGCATAAAAATACTTGCAAAGGAAAAACTATTCATGTTTTATTTATTTTTGAATTATCAAGTTTTGCAACAAATATCACATTTTTGCAATGTTTATCCATATTTTAAAGAATAAATTGTATAAAAAATAGTTAAAGTTGATATTTTTATGTGAAATTCAAAGGTTTTGAATATATTTAATTAAAACACTTGCGAAAAGGCTAAATATTTTAAATCCAGGTCATTTCATATTAAAAGCCTTTGCAAATAGGAGGAAGTTGTTAAAAAAAGTTTGTCTAGCAAATTTTAACTTTTTCAAAACAAAGCTCAGAAAACATTTAGAGCTTTAAGGAAAAAATAAAACTATATTTTTTAATAAATAAGACTATGAACTTGATAATTGAATGGCATTTTAATATATTTACAACATTTTTAAAAGTAATATCTCTAATTAAAAGTTGTTTTTTAGCTTTTTCTCAGAATGAATATGCTTTTGTTTTCATGTGAAATACCATATTCAATTATTGTCTGGGATGAGTGTACTATGAGTCATAAACATTCTCTTGAGGCATTTCACAGAACTATGCAAGATTTAAACGGCAATAATCGACTCTTCGGTGGTGCTGTTTTACTGCTATCTGGTGATTTCCGGCAGACATTACCTGTCATTCCTCGCTCTACGCTTGCTGATGAGATTAACGCATGTTTGAAACAATCATCTTTATGGAAAAACGTTGAAACACTTCGATTGACCATAAATATGCGAGTATAATTACATAACGATCCACTGGAACAAGTATTTTCAAATCATTTACTGGATATTCGAAACGGTACAATCAGACTACAATACTACATCAAAATACGCAATGTATCCAATTGCCAGACAATTTCTGCTCTGTTGTTCATTCAAAAATGAACTAATTGAGAGTGTATTTCCGGATATTATTAATAATCACTTAGACCATAATTGGCTCAGTAATCGTGCAATTTTGGCAGTAAAAATGTTGATGTTGATGAAATTAACTGTCAAATACAAAATTTATTGCCAGGCAATCTGATGACTTTTAAGTCAATCGACACCATTGCTGATGAAAACCAGATCGTCAATTTTCCGATTGAATTTTTAAATTCTCTGGATATGCCAGGAATGCCGCCACACAATCTTCGTCTGAAAATTGGTTCACCGGTCATTCTATTGCGTTACTTAAATCCACCAAAATTATGCAACAGTACACGATTAGTCATCAGAAGAATTACCGGAAATGTACTTGAAGCAACGATATTGACTGAAAAGTTTAAAGGCGAAGTCGTCCTGTTACCTCGAATTCTATGATACCATCAGAATTTACAATACCTTCAAAAGGCTACAATTTCCGATACGTTTGGTTTTTGCGATGACAATAAATAAATCGCAAGGGCAGACAATGGCTATTTGTGGCTTGAACTTGGAGAATCCGTGTTTCTCCCATGGGCAGCTGTATGTTGCATACCACATATGGGAAAACCATAGAATTTATTTATATTGACGAAAGGCAGACTAACAAGAAATATTGTTCATCTCTTAGTTCTTAGTTAAATGAAAGTAATGATTATTAAAAATTAAATTACGTAAAATAATTATAAAACAGTGTTAAAAATCAACATTATCTACCTCATTCATTAAATTAATAAAATTTAAACATTTTCTATTCGCTGAAGCTTAATTTGATCTTTTCATCATTCTTTACCAATAACTTTCTTAACATTACCAATTATCTAATAATTGAACGAAATACAAGAAAGCCACAGCGACGCGTGGCCGGGTCTTCTAGTTCATTATATTTACAAGATTTGTAAAGTGAATGATTGCTTTGTCTCTCAGTATATGCAATCTTGACTTTTTTTAAAAAAAAGAGAAATTAGCAATTTATCCAATATCCAAATTTTGATTGCTGGAAACTATTGTGCAAAAAACATTTTTGCTTACCAAATATGTATAAGCTATTCAATAATAATATAGAATTGATTTATTTTAAATATTATTACAGTAAATCTTAACAATATAGAACTATGCACAAAATAATCATGATAAAGTTGTAAAGCAAAAATAGTATTTCACTTACCCAAAAAAAGTGTGACTATTTAATTAAGATTCCTTACATTGATAGGTTTACATAATACACAGTCCAGTCACATTAATGTGATCACCTGTCAAAAGCCAGAATATACACTCTTGTATATTCTGGCTTTAAGTGGAGTGTGGTATTAAGTGGAATTCTTTCTATACACTCCACTGCAATGTGCTGCCACTTTCCTTTTGTGATTGGTTATTTCACATTGATGTCGAAAGTAGATGGTGGTCACATTAATGTGACTGGACTGTGTATTTCTGACAACTATTTTTGTTGTTGTTGTCGTCATGAAAAAGAAGAATAATTTTTGTGGTTTCTTCAATAGCATTTTTTTCCCCCTTAAAATAAATAAGAACTTTTCATACATTTTAAGGATCTGAAATTAAATCATTTAGACTGCCTTGAGAATTATACATAATTTAAAATTTAAAAAAATTCAACATGATTGAATATAAAAGAGAGGAAAAAACAAATAAAATATTTAAATTATTATATAAGATTACACAATTACAAAATAAAAATTTTTTAATTTATTTTATAAGAATTTAAAAATCTGTACCATATAAGTAAATTCTTATTCAGAATCTTATTATTTTCTTTTTTTAAACTTTTGGTTTATTTTTTTAAATGAAATGTATATATTATTCTAATCTTTTTTCATTTCAATATGAGCAAAATTTCATTTTTTAACATATTAGTTTACATTGATGTAAAAGAACCATTGAATGCATGCAAGATAGCATACATAAATTTTAAAACTTTTTCTGTGATACCAATTATTTATGAAAATATGATTATTCATAAAGTGCTGGATAATTACAATCCTTAAAAGAGCAATTTCTAGTAACTCAATTGTATTCAGCATGCTGATACAAATTTCTAAGCTTAACAATGGTTTGTTAAAAAAAAATCACCAAGTCAAATGAAGTAACAAAAAAATGTTACATTTCATGTAATAAGCAACGAAAATGAAATATGAATAAATATATTGAATACCTAAAATTCCCTCTAAAATTAGTATGCAAAATTCTCTAAGGATTATTACAAAAGAAAAATAACTATTATTTTGAATATAATATACAATTTTTAAAAGTAACCTAAAAAAGCACTTTCAATAAAAATTGATAACTATTTTAAATAAACTTTAATTAATAGAATTTTTAATTAGAAGAAAATAATTTTAGTTTACTATGCTGCATTATTTGTTAGTAACAACAATTTTGTTGATTTATTTAATAAAATGAATGTAACATTTACGTAACAGTCTTTTTTTTTTTTCCTACATATAAAAGCATTTATAACATTTTTGGCATTAGTTACATACAAATAAAAACTTATTCAAAACAATTTATCTTCTTTGATACTTTTATTTTTCAAGAAGTATAATTGTGGGTGCAATTAAGATAAACACACATGAAACAAATTACTTCCCCATCAACCTTTCCAACAAAGTTACAAGGTAAAATTATTTGAAATTTGGTTCACTTAATATGTCGTATTTACTGTTACCTATAGAAACTATATGAGTATTTTGACTGCATTTGTTTCGAAAATGGAGAAATAAATATTTTTGGAAAAGATAGACATATTTGTGCAATATAACATGAAATTTTCAGAACATACAACATTAAATATTTGGAACTGATAGGCCGAAATTTTCAGAATAACATCATCATTCATTTTAAATATACCTCCCACAGTTTCATTCTTAATTTTTAAAGAAATTCCAGAATAGTTTAAATATTAAATTGAATAACAAATTTTTAAGTTTCAATATAGTTTCTCCATAAAAAAATAAGCATTTCATTATGCAAAATATATTTTTAATTGGGTTTCAAGTAAAATATAAAAGCATTTTAAGTATTTAACACAAAAACACCCAACAAATTCTAAATTCTTTATTAAATTATTCATCAACATCCTTTTTTTCTGCATCCTTTTTAGCATTATAGTACAATACTTTTGATTTCATGTCTCGATCTTTATCGTCAACTGTTAAGCTTGCAATAAACATCAGAAACCAGAAAGTTAATAAATAGACAAAAGTTTTGCTTTGAAAGATAGCATATAAATTAAAAGGTGCACGAGTTCTTGGCCTGTATTTATAATATTCAAAATCGTCACCATATCGAGCGCGCTGATCGGCTTCCCATCTGCGTCTGAAGTATTCATTTTCTGCTTCTCTTCGTCTTATATATTCTTCATAGTGTTGACGATAATGCTCATCGTAATTATAATATTTGGTTCGACCAGTTCGTGGCGGTGCAGTGTAGTGATTAGGACGCTGTGTAAAATTATTTCTTCTATAATCATAATCGTAAAATCCTTTTGAAATTGTTTCTTGGTCGTAAGTTTTCTTTTTTTCAGGGTTGCCTAATACTTCATAAGCTTGAGTGATTTCTTTGAATTTTTCTGTTGCTTCCGGGCAACCAGAATTTTTATCAGGATGAAATTTCATAGATAATTTATAATAAGCGGATTTTATATCTTTTGGAGAGGCGGTGGAGTCCAAACCCAATGCAGAATAATGCGATTTGTAGCGAATGGTTTGAATAAAAAATTGTCGTAATCTTACATAATTAATAATTAGAAAGGTCGAATTACAATAACGATAAAATTTACTTTTGTTTATCGATCGAATCATGCTGCGTATAAATATAGTTTTAAAAATGTATCCAGCAGCATAGTATTTTCAAATTTATATAATTTTTTGAATTACATAATGACCTTTAAATTCATTACTTTTAGATTTGTTTATTTACATTTGTAAAATGTAACTTACCATTCGAGTTGAGTAGTGATGTGTTTTCGAACATAATTTTGCCAAATTTAGTAATTCTTACTATAATAATTTCCTCCATATTCATAGTGAAATTAAAAGTACTTCAAAAAAATATTATTTGATATCTGAAAATTATATTATTATTTACTTATTTATTATAGATATTTATTTCATCTTCACATTGTTCAACATCGAATTTATTAATGGCAATAGATGGCTAACAAAATAATAAACACAGTGTAAATTTTGTGAAGTCGATGAAGAAAATGGAAATCAAGAAATCTCAAATGTTATGAATTATAACATCATTAATGAACTAATATTAACTTGAAGAGTTTTAATTTAGTATGTCTTTTATCAGTTCAATTTTTAAACACTCCATCTCTCGATTACATGGGAATTTTTCCAATTGTTTACGGAACTCTATGACGTATTGTAGACTATTTTCTAGTCAAGTCAAAAATTATTATGATGTATTAGGAATAAAACCTGATTCTACTGATGAAGAAGTTAAAAATGCTTACTATGCTTTATCAAAAATTCATCATCCTGATAGGAATGTAGGAAATGAATCTGCAGGGGCGAAAATATTGGACGTAAATGAAGCATTTGAAGTACTAGGAAATAAATCACGAAGAGAAGAATATGATAAAAAACTTTTCCCTGCATTGAACATTATAAAAAAGAAGCCGCCTGGGAAAATATATGATCACCCTGAATATTACAATCCAGATATTTATGAGAAAAAGATTTTTAGAAAAGCGAGGAACATTAATTGTACTTATGAGCAATATAAAAAACATTCTAAAGGTGTAGAAAGAAAGAAGAAAAAGCATTTAACTCAAAGATGTGTTTATGAAAAATATCATGGAACTAAACAGATTTCTAAAAATTTCTTTAAATAAAATCATTTGATATAATTATTTGAGTAACCTTTAGGTTGTAACTCAATACCATACTCATAAAAATACATTATAAATTTTATATAAATTACAAAAAAAAAATGATTTTTAAATTTAATAACAATTTAAATATTTTCAATTTCATATAAAATAATGAATTGCAAAATTTTAAATACTGAAAAATTATTTATTTTTATCTTGTACTAATTTATGCTTGGGCACATTAAAGTTTCATAACTTATTATTATAATTAAGGCCAAATTTATATAAAAATCAGCATTTAGAGAATTAGAAAACATCCCCATTATGTGGAAAAAAATTTATGATTTACTGTTGGAATAAAAATGCTGATTTATTTTTGTGTTTTTTTTTGATTATATATGAATTTTGTAGTCTAAGTTAACATTCTTCATAAATTTTTATTACAATATTATTTATTTTCTTCACATCATCTATCTAATTTACAACTAATTTTTTTTTTTTTTTTTTCTTCAGAAATGATATTGATAATGTATTTGTAATATTTAAATTTGAGTGCTTTGGTTTTGTTAAATTTTTGTGGTCTTCTTTTATCTGGTTCAGTATATATACTTAATAATTTAACTTCTTTGAATTTATAACATTTAAAAACTGCTAATTAATTTGTTTCTTTTAATTCATTCAGTTTTATAACAACATCCATTTAATCATAATAAGTAAATAAAAACTTCCGACTCTCAAAAAAAATATTTAATATACACAACAAACATCTACACAGACATGAGATGTTATTCTTTTAACTGCTATTGTAGTTATATTGAGCTTATAAGAGTATTTTACCTTTTTAAAATCTTATACAAAAATTGATAGTTGTTATATTTCAATAAAAATTTGTACACGATAAAAAGAGTCATCTAAAATAAACTGCATAAATTATTAATCTAGGTTATTTTATTAAATTTATTTTTTATATAAAATTATTATAATTATTTTTAACCTTTTTATTGTTATATATATATGTTCTATGATTTAGAATCAATATGGTATTGTTAGAATAGAAACTTTCTTCGGTTTCATTTTGAGGAAACCTACAAGCAAAATGTCATTCATACAATCATAGAAAACGTTAAAATTAATTATGTATTAAGACTGGACAATGTTGATATATTGTCTATCTAATATTGATTTATTGTGAAATATACGTTTTTATATTGTATACATTTGGCATTTTGAATATGAAATTTGTTTTTAATTGTAAATAACAAAATAAGAGCCCTCCTGATCACCAAATGTTTTAAAAATAGCTTTCAATGATTATTCTCTAGTATTAATTATATTCATTTTAGTTACTTTTTTTTATTTTGTTGTCTTCTACAAAAAAATTATTTTCATTTTCAAAACAAATTATCTCCTTTTTTCCCATTTGATTATGTAATAAATAAGTAAAACATGTATCAAACAATGTATTAAATGGTTGGAATGGGGAGATATATTTAGTAAGCTTATTAAAATGATAAAAGGGAGGCAAATTAAAATTATCTCTATCTAAAGCTCCACTCCCTGGGTACTTGAAATGTTAAAAGTATTATAATGTTTTTGACAAAAACAGGAAACAGTACATAAGAATAAATCACTATATAGCATTTAAAAGTATTTAACTGTATAAACAAGTCTACCAAGTAGAAAGATGGTGGAATTTATAAGTGAAAATTTCTATAACATTATTTTATATTTCTGCAAAATAAGCAGGTAATTTGTATCCAGAACCATAAGTGGGAGTAAAATCTAATTAACTTTTAATGACTTTTACTTAAGCTTAATATTGCGAAATAAAAATCCATTTTATTTACTGAACTTCAAAAAAAAAATTATGAAGTTGAATGTTGTGTAGAAGACCTTTTTGCCTACATTCTTTTTAGTTAAAAATTTTTGCCTTAAATAAAAAATTTATTTTTAAATAAAATCAATAAAAAATTTAGATTGAAAAATTCAACGTTTATAATTGTTAGCCATTTTTGGTATTATTACAATTACAACAGTAAATTTTAAGGAATTCAGGTTTAGTTTTATTTCTTGTGAGAATTCTTAATATTAATAATTAAAATAACTGATCAAACAATATCTTTAATTGGAGTCCTTTATTAAGTAGAAAAAGATGAAATTGGATTAAAATACACACGGTACTAATTATGCTGAAGCGCTGACAAACAAATATTGGAAATCCAGGATACATCCAACTATATCGACGAAATTGTTATACTGCTTAAAAATCGGCATTTCGATGTTAGATATCGAAATCGCTTTAACATCAATATTTTACATCAGAATTTTGTTAAAGTAAGAATAATGGAATCGTTTGTCTGATTTTAGACTTATCGATTTATTGCCAATTATATTATACAGGGCGAACTTAAAATCCTATAAATAGTTGTAGGCACACTATATACAAATTTCTGAGAAATAGGTTACAATAAGTAAGTTTAATATTACAAAACAAAAATGAAATTAAGTTAATTCATTTTTGTATTTATGAGAAACATGAGCCTGATTTATCCTAGCCATTTCTTTAATGTTTGGACATAAATTTCAAAGGCAAACTTACATTTTCTCTTCAGTACATTGCTGGGGCAGCACTGAGTAATTTTTTTGTTCTGAAAATGGGGTGAATGAATGATTCCACAATTAAGTCAGTTTCAGCCAGATTTTCCCTCTTCCCCTGACTTCAATATTCTTTAATAATCAGCGTTTAGGCAGAAATTAAATGAGAAAAATAGTTCAAAAGAAAATAGAAATTTCAAACCACATTTGCAGTAAAAAAAAATCATTTTGAATGCCAGTCCCCTAAAATAAAATTTGATGCAGAATATAATTGTTGTGATTAAAATGGATATGAGGTTAAGAAATAACCTTAAATATATTTCATATATTATTTAGAACATGCAGTGTAAAGTCTACAAAATTTGACAAAAGTATAATTAAAAAATTCTGCATTTTAAATTGCTACATTATTTATTTTTTACATAGTAAATTGATTATAAAAATATCAGTAAAAATATTTTTTTTTTTTTTTTTTCTACTGTGTATTTAAAAATTGTGAAGGTAAAAAATATATATGAGGAAAAAAAAAGAAAAATATTTTAAATGCAATAAAAGTTTTCAAATATATATTTTTAAACATTTCAAAAAAAACTTTTGGTACTTACGTACTAACGGTACCTTGGCGATTTTAAATGTCGCCAATGGAACCCCTGCAGATTTGACGGTTTTTCAGTGGCACCAATACAGTAACCCCTGCAGATTTGGCGCTTTTAAGTGGCGGCAATCTTAACGGCTGTAGATTTGCTGAGTTTCGACGCCATATTGTTGTGATACGAAACTGCGTATTTGGGATTTGCCAGAAACGGAGCACGATGCAATTTTATTTTTCCAGGAGCGAAATATTTTACCAAAACAACGAAAATGTCCCAATTCCCATGACATGAAACTTTATTTTGGTGAACGTAAGTTTTGGAAATGCAATTTCAATCAGTGTGCTCATCGTGTGGGATTCCGAAAAGACAACTGGTTTGAAGGAAGCAGAATTCCATTTCGTAGAGCTTTGAGATTCATATACTGCTGGTGCGAGGAGTTGACGTCGATTAAATTTTGTGAAAAGCAACTTGATATATCGGATAAAACTGTTATAGATTGGAACAATTACATGCGTGAATTATGTGTCTTTGATATGGTGAATAAACCAAAAAAAAAGGTAGGTGGACCAGATTGCATTGTGGAAATTGATGAAAGTTTGTTTACTAAACGTAAAAAGTCGTTGTGGTCGGCATTTTTAAATCGTTTTGTTTTTAAATGAAGTGTTTTATATATTTTATTGTTTTGATTTTAAATGAAGTACTTTATATATTTTATTGTTTTGATTTTAAATGAAGTGTTTTATATATTTTATTGTTTTAAATAAAAATATTTTGAAAGCGTTTTGATTGTTTTTTAAGTGTGGATTGGCGCCACTTAAAAACCGCCAAATCTGTAGCGGCGGTTGGCGCGTTTTCACTAATTGTCGCCAAGGTACCGTTAGTACGTAAGTACCAAACTTTTTTAATGAAAATAAACCAGAAATCTTTTAAAATTTTATGAAATGGTAGACCAGCATACTGAATTTTTTTGAAAAGCTAATAATAATAATAAACAATTGCACATACCCCTAATATTAATTTCAAAAATTTGTGGAAATATATAAGTTATATATGTACATTATGCATTTAAATATTTCATTAATGTGAAAAAACTTCTCAACTGCCACATTGTTATGTGTGAATGCTATTTTACATATGATTTTAGGTATTATAACCAATTGATATTCTCTTTTAAGGTTAAATTTGTTTATACTTTGGTCTTTTAGAGAATGTTTGTTTTGCTGGTGAGATGATTATTTTTTATATTTGAAATACCTATGAAAAAAAAAAAAATCATGCAGTTCACAGTTATTCTAATGCTCTAGCTCAGGGGTCTCCAAACTTTCCAGCTTTAGGACCGTACTGTTTACTCTAGTAAGTACCCAGGGCCAAAACCGTTTTAATTTTTCTGCCATTATCTATAATTTCGAGACCAGTCGCCGAGTACGCTCTCTGTGTGAGCATATACTTGCTAACTACAAACTACTGTCAGTGAAAAACCACAATTACGTAAATCTCCTTAGTATATTTTTACAAGTGGATACCCCACGGTTTCATTCGCGTTAATTTAGCTTTTCCGTTCAGAGGAATTTTCAGGATAAAAAGTCATATGTTTGATTCAGGATATATACATTCCAAACATCGATATGAATACATATGCGATACTCTTTACCAAAACATAACTACAGCGGGATGTTTACTAGTGTATAATGTTAGTGGGACTCATTTCAATTATTTGTCAGCTATTATGCTTAATTTAAATTTTCTGCGTATTATGCTTGTCATTAAGCTTTACCTAGCAAGTCAATAAAACCGAGTTATTATCTTTCTGTGTTTTTTTTTTATCCAACTTATAACAACAACAATAAGCTATTCGCTGTCGCGGGCTGGATTGATGACACTGGCGGGCCGTAGTTTGGAGACACCTGCTCTAGATAAAAGATGAAATTATTTTTATTTATCTGTACAATAAAATTTATTTAAGAAAATTTTTAAACAATAAAAGTATTTGAATTTAAAAACTATTATTCCAGATAATTTACAAGAGATTTTGATTTCATTTTTTAATGATTGCAGAGATGTTCAATCACAGTTTTAAAAATGAAATATTTCTGAAAATGAGTTTGTTATTTACAGAAAAATACAATGAATAGTCCAAGTTGTTTATGATTTCTTAAATTGATATAACTGGTAAAATAAACATTTTTATTAAATGTATAATCAATAATAAAATTATTTATCTTCTCAAGATTGTGAATATTATTGCTAATATAAAATTTATAAGAATTAAATTAAAAAGCTAAATTACAATTTCTACAAAATAATTGGCAGGAAAATTAAAATATGAAATTTTTCATTGTTATCAATTATACACAATGCACCTATTTTAATTGTTGATAATTATTTGGCTAATATAACTAGATAAAACAAATGTGAGGCTTTTTATCTGAATTTATTTATTTATTATTTTTGTTAAATTTGTTTATATAATTTGCATTTCAAATGTAAAAAAAAAAAAAAAAAATAAAAAATGTGCTAATATTAAAAAAAAACAAAGCTTGAATAAGGAAACTATTCAAATGCAAAAATTCAGCAAAATTTTCAAATGCTGAATCTTTTTTTTTTTAATATATAAGTATTTATTTTAACAAAATTTATGGATTAATTGTTAGAAATATGGCCTATAAAAGTTACGTAAATTAAAAAAAATGATCTAGATTTTCCAGAAAAAAAAAAAAAGTTTTTAATAAAAATATGATACATAAAGAAAGTGTTGGGCCTTTATTTTTAAGATTCCACTCTGCCCAAAATGCATTTTGACTAAAGTCAGTTCTGCCCTTATTTTGACTTGCATTGGTTGCCTCCTTGTGCTCAAATCCTAGAGCGGTTTTCGTTGTTTGAGAACGCACTGGGTTCATGGAGTTGGTTTAGATGTTGCTGTACGACCGAGTGGGATAAAAAAACACTAAAACATAAATTTGCTCTAGCTTACTGACAGACATGTTTGACCATCATAAGTATTTTAAAATATTGTTTGAATGAAACAGAATTTAAAAGGCAAAAAAAAAAAAAACTCATCTTTTATAGTTGATATCTTTTGGAGAATCTTCATTGTTTCAATATAAATATTATTAAAAATTTGTAAACTTTTTATTTATTTTTCATAAACAAATGACTTTTAAATAAATTTAATGAATATTATAACAAATTTTGCTGTAATAATCTATAATTACATTCATTTTTTATATCTGCTACATAAGATTTTTGGATGCATTATAATTCAATTAGGATTATATCTAATACAATAAGTAAATGTAAAAAAAAATTTCAATATTTATCTACATATTTTCTATGCCTTTGTGGAACAAAACATTAAAAAAATACAATAACTATATTCATTTCGGATATTGTAGATTTAACTACTATTAATGAAGTACATGAATAATTTAAATAAAAAATTATTATTTTTAAGTGATTAACATGCAAAGAAAAATTAATATTACTCTTAAAATCAAACTTAATGTGAACACAAAAATGACTACGGATTAAGGACAAGAAATTTCTACCACAGAACATAAGAACTACAAATTACATTACAAAATTTTGCAAATTAATTATTTTATAGAATTTAAATTATGAACATATATATTGCACTGTAAATTGAATCGCTGTCTAAATATTTGAAATTATTAAAGAAATTTTCAGTTTTTAAACAAAAATTAATATAATAAAAAAATTACGTAAATCATAAATTTACATAATTTATGATTTACGTAATTTTGTTGATATTGTTTTTCACTGAAATATATTGATATATCATTCTATGTTTATAACTTTATTTTTTGTTACATAAATTGCGTAGTACGATAAAATTCCAATCAATTTATTAATCAAACGTTCAAAAAACGTTTCTGTAGCAATCTTAATATTTTTAGTAATTTTTATCTTGAATTTATTATTTATAACATCTTTTGAAATCCATGTCTTAAGATTTTCGTGCTTAAGTGTGATCCCCTAGACTCCTACTGAGATTTTCTCATTTGTACTGAAAATTTTTTTTCCCATGCATATTCTCTTTCATCGTTCGTTTTCCCTAAAGGTTCGTGGTCTAGAATTTTTAACGTAAGGTATTTTCCTGTCTCTTAATGGCGTCAAGCTTAACTTATTATTGTAGATTATTACGGAGATCCTTGGCCGCGTAGCGGCCACTAGCTCCTTCTTTGTAAAATGTTGAAACATAGCGGTGGTCTCATGCCCTTTGAGTTAATAAGCAAAAATAGATAATTAAATGCCCTTTTTTTTTAAAAAGAGAATTATTTATTTAATAAAATTATAAAATGAAAAATATCAAAAATGTAGATGTTGATGGAATTAGTTGCATGTAATAACCCCGAATGACAAATTAGGAGAAAAGCGAACTTTTTTTCGTCTAGGCAGTTGTAAGGAATTAATTTAAAATATTTAGAACAGTGCGAGGTCTTTTGCTATGTTTGCGGGAAGAAATATCATAATCGTAATTTTGTAGGATATTTAATACAGGGTTATTAATGTTTCGCATATCATTATAGAATTTAGTAGAAATTTTGTGAACAAATTGTCTTAAACTTGGAATCGAGAGAGCTCGTCTAATATCGTCATTACAAAAGTACCAGGGTGAATTCGTTAACATTCTGAGAGTTTTGTTCTCAAGCCTTTGAATAATTTCAAAATTTGTACGTGCGACAGAACCCCAAACTGGGCTTGCATAAGCTAATACTGGACGAAGATAAGAGAGATATATTAGAATTTTGAGATTAAGAGGTAAAGCTGAATTTCTATTGATTAAAGGGTAGAGAATTCTAAATTGAGTATTGAATTTATTTCTAAGGTTATAGATATGCGATCTGTAGTTAAGTTTACTATCAAGGATAATTCCTAAGTACTTAGTTTCTTTAGACCAGGTGATATAATTATTGTATATTTTAATATTAGGAGGGTTATAGGATTTTTGCAAGTGAAAAGAACTGCTTCTGTCTTGTCCACATTTAATTTTATCTTCCAGTTAATGAGCCATTTTTCTAAATCAATGATATAATTTTGCAAATTTTCTTGGATGATGCAAGTTTTTCGGCCTTGCGTTAAGATTGCAGTGTCATCAGCATAAAGACTAATTTTGATATTGTTCTTTTGTGGAATATCGTTGATAAAGATATTATAGAGGAAAGGAGCTAGAATAGAGCCCTGGGGCACACCAGCGTGAATATCACGAATTGAGGAATCAGTATTCCCTACTGTGACAACAAAGTGTCTGTCTGAAAGATAGTTACGAATTACTTGAATCAAATAAGGAGAGAAATTGTAAGAAATGAGTTTGTAAATCAATCCATTAACCCACACTCTATCAAAAGCTTTGGCCACATCAAGAAAAATTGCAGCAGTTTCATATTTCCAGGTAAATCCTTCAGCAACAGTTTGTGTGAGATTGTAGAGCTGATGAGTTGTAGAAAGTTTTCGGTAAATCCAAATTGCTGTGGGATGAGAAGGTTCTTTTGATTTGATTCATTTTTAAGAAGGTTCAGGGTGACATTTTCAATTAGTTTACTAATAGAAGAGAGTAAAGAAATTGGTTTGTAACTAATAGGAGAAGTAGGGTCCTTTCAGGTTTAAGAATTGGGAGAATTCTAGCTGTTTTCCAAGACTTAGGATAATAACCAGTATGAAGAATAGAATCAGTAATTTTGCATATCTCAAGTATTATTTTGAAAGGAAGGTTTTTAACATTTTATTAATAATTTTATCTATGCCAGGAGTTTTGTTGATTTTCAGTGAGGAAATGCAATTAATAACGAAAGATGCTTTAGTGATAGGAATTTCAGAGACTTGACAAGTATTAATAAAATTTGTGATAGTGGACTCAACGAGATTTTCTATATCATGGTTATTAATGTTGTTCTCAAGAAACTGTTCCTGAAGGCTGTCAGCTAAAACCTCAGCTTTTGACTGTCAGTGGTGGCCAGTGAATTGTTAGAGCCTAGGGTTCGAATGTGAGAACGTTTACGTTTAAAAGTCCTGGGACAAGACCAGAAAGAACCATCTTCGCAGTTTACGGTTTGCAGGTGTCTATCCCAAGTTTCATATTTATATCGAGCAATAGCTCTTCTCAGTAAAGTCTGCGAGTGATTATAATTAGTCTTACTTTGTGGATCACGAAAGATTTGCCAGGTTTTACGGGCATGATTACGGTTAGTGATTAAGGTTTTAATGTGGGGAGGAAGATAACCACGATTGTTAGCATTAATTTGTTTCGAGGCAGCATTGTAAGCAACAGTAATTATTTTCGTCATATTTTCTGTAGCGTCATCAATTTCAGCAGCATTGTTAAGTTTGTGAACCGAGTAATTAAAATTAAAGTCAATTAAAGAAGAAAATGTTGTCCAACAAGTTCTAACATTGCTGTTAACAGAGATAGTAGGATAAGAAAGGTTAAATTTAATAATTACAGGATTACGATCTGAGGAAAGCTCATTAAGAGAGGAAATGGTGTAGTTAAAATGAAAATTTTCGTGACTGCAAGGTCAATAGTAGAGGCAGAATAATTACTAAATCTTGTAGGACAGTTAGGAGCTAGAATATCAAAATCAGAGTTATGAGCATAAGCAGCTAATTGTCTACCAGTATTATTTCTATTATAACAACCCCACTGAGTGTGTCTAGCATTAAAATCACCAGCCAAAATGGTGCTACTACTATAGGAAAAAAGAACATTTAGATCATGAATGAAATTAGAGGAAGCAACATTATTTGGAACATAAACAGATGCAATTGTCAAAGATGAAAAATTTGGAAAATTGAGAGATACAACAGTAGTTTTAATTGCATGGGGAATTGGAGACGGAACATGAGTGTGTGGAATACTATTCTTTATTAAAATACCAGTGCAACCAGAGACAGGACTCTGTGGTCCGTCATTGCGATAGAAAATGTAACCAGAAAAATTAGGAGAATGATCAGATTTTAAAAGCGTTTCCTGTAGTAGTACAATGTCTGGATTATACTTATTAAGAAAAACATCAAATTAAAAAAGTTTATTTTTTTAAACTACAAGCATTCAGTAGCAAATACAAAGCCCAGTAGCCGATTGAATCATTACGAAGTATTTGGAAAAGATTGAGACGCCAGGCCATTAACAAATGCCTGGAGTTTATCTACTTTAGTTTGAGCAGTACTTACTTTTTGGATAAGGCCATCAAGACCCTCCAGATTAGTAAATATAGAGAGAAATTCTCGCATCAGATAGCTAGCTTTTTGAAAAATTTGGATATCATCAACACTTATTAATGGATTCAATCGGGTTTGAGGATTGAAGATTTGATTTTGAAGATTATAACCAGGGATATTAGCAGTTTGTGGATAAGAATTTTTGAGTGCTGCAGCAAAACTTAAATTAGCAGAAACATGTTTGGTAGAATTAATTTTTGGACGAGTTGCTTGTCTATTGGAATTTACATTTATTTTTGGGATTTTTTTTTGCAGCCTCCATGCAGCAAGATGCCCTTTTCCCCACAGTTAATGCAGGTAGGTACTTCAATCTTTTCTTTGATGTTATATTCTTTATGTGAATGTTCAAGGCCACATTTTTAAGCAACGTGCTTTAAAACCACAATTAATTGAGTTGTGATGAAAAAAAGTTGCATTTAAAGCACTGTAGTGCTATAGGTCTTTCATTGTATTTTTCAATAATAACCGTAAGATAAAGAAGTCTATTGAGTTTAAATATCTCATTATTTTTTTCTCATTTTTGGTGAGTGTTATTTGAAAAATTGGCAAGGGTTGTTTAGTTTTGGTTTTGATTAGTTGCACAACTTTTTCCGCCACAAATCCTTTTTCAGTGAGAGCAGCTTTGATTTCCACCTCAGGAGTATTTTTGGGTAATCCCTTGATTACTACTTTCAGTGGTCTTTGATTTTTTTGGAGTAATTACAAAATATTCAATATTATTGTTTCTTAAATAACTAGCTATTTCTCGATGTTGGTCTTCGCTTGAGGGGAACATTTTCAACATTTCACCCTCTAATTTGATAGGGACTTTTCCCTCAAAAGCTTCATCAAATTTTTTTAAAGTTAAAGTTAAATTTTCTATAGACTTAACCATAATAGGTGGCATTTTAATAGTGGTAACATTAATATCAGAATTTTCATCAACATCATTTACATTACTCAAATTTTGAAATTTATTTTCAATTTTAAATTATTATCATTACCATTGGCATTATAAGAAGCTTTAGCTGTTAGGATATTGAAATCCATCAATACTAAGTTTATTAGAAGTTAAGTGATTAGAATTACGTTTTGTTTTGACGCTATTATTTATAGCATGTTTAGGGCAATTAATCAAAGAGCATGAGCCAAGGCTACTTAATTTTTTTCTTTGTTAAGTCAGCTTGTCAGTCAGGTACTGTCGCATCTGGCAATGTCCTTGGGCAACATCTTTAGCTGTTCCATTCCAGTCGTGGGCAACGGCCAGTTGAGTTTCAGCATTTTTATATCAGCCTGAGTCGTAGTAATTTCTTGACATCTTGTTTTTTTCTTTTTCAATATAAGAAATCTCATTGGAACTCTGCAAGGGTACTTCCAATGGGACCTGAAAAAGTCCGTTCCCCTCAGCGCCTTCCAATTCCATCTCCACTATTGAATCGAGCAAACAAAAATACGTCTACTCACGTCAAAACGTCTAACTTCACAATTTTAACAAATTTGAGCAAAATCTTTTCAAAATACGTTTCTTCACCAATGAAATAGGATATTCAAAAACCCTATATCTAGCATTCAATCATTTAGCAGTAAATACACACTCATTATCGCAATCTCTGGAGCGTTACTCATCTGAAAGACTGAATGAACTGGCGTCAAGCTTCTTACCTGCATACAATGCTTATGCGTATTGAAGTGAAATACTCAGGAGAGATTAAAGACAGCACCTTTGCACGTCGTACTTTGAAAAATCCGTCCCTTTCACCTGTTCACACGTAGCGCTATCTATTAATTGTATTTGTAAATATTCTAAACAAACACAGAAATCTACTTATGGATTTTCCCCCAACTCTTTTAAACTTAAATGAAGCGTTTAAAAAATAAAATCAGAAGAAATTTTCCTTTCTTTCAACTTATAAAAATTGTACATGTATATTTTGATGAAATATTTGAATAATTATGATGTGAAGCTAAATTAATAAATTTCTTTACATTGCGAGTTGTACTTTGCTTTATTACAGGCCATCAATAATGTTTCTTTCGGTTGCTTCCCATTTATAAAGAAACATCCACGTTGTTAATCTGAACATATATTCATCCAGTTAATCGGAATAAACTTTTCTCGTTTACATTCCATTATAATTTATTTTCTTATCTGAAAATTAAGTTTTAGATTTAATTATGGTACTCATACTAACAGCCGAACCGGCCGAATGGTCTGATTAACGACTTAAAATTTAAATTTAATTTTTTTTCTTTTTCTTTAAAAAATTAATTTATTTTTAATTTTTACCTACTGTTTTAAACTTTTATTTTTATAAAATTTTATTTTATTGACATTACTTAATTACATTACTTTAGTACTAAAAATGACATTTCATTTTTAAGTGCTTTTTTTTAACATGAAATAAATATGTAGATGTTTTTAATTTAAGTTAATAAAAATTTAATATACTTTTATTGTTTCTTGTTTATTATCCATCCCTTGGTTATTTATTCTAAAAATAAAAATAAAAATCAACAGAATTGTACAGCACACAACAGAAAGTAATCCCTCAGCCTGGAGAAAAATGCTGTGGTGTTATCGCTATAGCTTCTTGCAACTAGGAAGGGAAAATTTATGGGGAAAATCAGATTTGGAAAGGGGAACAAAACGTGTTAAAGGGCTTGCTGTAAGCCGCTCATAAATACTCATGTAACTTTTGTGTAAGTTGTTTGGATACAATTTTTGTAATATCGTTGTTGATCAATGGCGAAGTCGCGTAGTGTTAGTTGAAGAACAATATATAAAAGTTCAAAGTAAATGTTAAATTATGTCTTGATTTTATTAAATTTTAAAATCTTTTCTGATTTTGTATATTCTGAATAATTTATTTTTATTTAAAGAATCTTGATCCATGAGTAACTGAGTCGTAACATTTCATCAGAAATATTTTATCTTTTTTTTTTTTTTTGGCGAATCAAATAATGTTTTATCTTAAAGATTAATAGCATATTATTTGACTAATAATTATTTTGTTAATATGTTTATTTTGTTATAATGTTATTATTGTCTGTGTGAAAGAACTTGAAATTATTATAATTTTTAATGGTAGTCACATTTCATTATAAAAGTATTTTTGCATATGTGTAATTCTCTTAATAATCCCCAGAAAACAAGGTAAATAAAATTAAAAATTTCATATGATTGCAACATAACTTCAGCTCATTAAAAATAATAACCATAATACTTTTCATGTTTTGAAAATTTTTTTTTAACCCAAATAAGGTTTTTGCATATCATTTGCCTCATGTATTAGTGTGCATCACATAAATTTTTAAGAGTATATTTTTGGAACATGTTTTTGTACACAAATGGTCACATTAAATAAAATTATTTGCTGTTAATATTCAGTTGATTGCATTTAGTTTTTAACTTTTACTTTGACTTATATCTCCATGAATAAAAGTCAAACAAGCATACTTCATTAGAAATTTATAATACTAATTGTTATTTTGCATTTAAATAAAAAATATGCTATTAAAAAAAAAAAATTCTGAAATTTTTTTTTTTTTTAAATAGGTAATATGATAGCAAATATTTAAACTGATATTCCTGATAAATATAGATCATAAGTATTAAAGAGAAAATCTTGTCATAGTATCTATACTTTTTCTGATGTACTTTTCTGACCATGATAAATTAAGTCCATCAAAACATAATTTTTAAATGAAAAACAGAGGTCACTGTATTCCAATATTTCTGAAATTTGACGCTATCTTTTTCCCAAAACTTGAAACTTTCCATTCTAAAGATTTCATGTTATTTATTTCAGAATTAATATATTTTCAAAAGATGTTTTAAATATTGAAACAAATATGTTTAAAAAATGTGTATTAATGTAACACAAGATTGAAATATATAATAACTTCAGGTTGGCTTTTATAATAAATGTTAGATGGGCTTTATTTTTCAATTTGAACCATTTGAATAATTTTACATTGCCCTTCTGATAGAATGAATAATTTATTTATTTCAGTAAAAAAAAAAAAAAAAAAAAAAAAAAAAATCCCCAGAAAATTTTGGAAAATGGCTGATTTTGTTGAAAGTGAAGCTGAAGAATCAGATGAGGAAGTTATTGGCAGGAAACGCAAACCTGTAGATGATGAAGAAGAGGATGACGAGGAAGATGGTAAATATCTTTCTGTAAAAAATAATTTTATAATAGAAATTACAATATTTAATGTTTAAAGAAATGAAACTAGTTTTGATGTAAAATGTTATAAATTAATATCGATAATCTACTTTCTAAAATTTTATTAATTAAATTTCACAAATTAAATTTAAAAAATGATAAAACTTAAGTTTTACTCATACCAAGTTGTAGAGAGCCAACCAATTATAAGTTTTTTTTTTATGTAAGATGGCTGAAATTCATGATCTTGTACATTTGAAATTTTCCAACTTTTACTTCAATACCTGGTAGTTCATGTCAATGACCAGTGGATAGCTGGTGCTTTTCAACACAATTTGCATTCATTTCAATTTCTTTTTCGTATTTTAACTAGCCAAATTTTTTCTTTTATTGCAAAATTTGCAAATTTTGATGAAATTACAATGAATTTCATTTATTGAAACTTTCTTGATGAATTTGTTATAAATGATGGTTAGAAATACTCTTAATTTTAAATGATTGAAATCATGAATAAAAATGTATATTTTATACATTAAAAATTGCCATAGAATAAGCTTTTTTTTTCAGTGACAACTTTTTAATTGAAAGTAATTCACATATAATAATAAATTGTTTTTTAGCTTGAAATTTTTCTCAATATTGTGTATTGGATAAAAGTGTGTTAAATAATTTTAACAATTTAGTTTTTGAAGAAATTAACACCTATAAATGAATTTTCAATTGAAACAAAATGAAAAAACTCAAATTTAACACCTTGCCCCATTATCTTTCATTAAATGTATAATAAATTCATATTTACAAAAAATGATAATTAAAAATGTTTGCTTTCATGAGTCTTTACATTTTTATTTTAGAAAATTCAGATAAAAGTGTACCAAATATATTTGTGAATTTTGATCGAATGTATTTTTGGCTTTTGCATAATTTATTACTACTATAAGAATCAAAATGGATAGGTTAAAATTTCTTATAAGATATTCACTTAAGAATAATATATTGATGATTGTTTCAGATTCATTGTTAAATCAGCATCATGCATTGTATTCATTTCATATATATTTACTCATTTTCAAAACAAAACTGTTTAAAATTTTTGATTTCAGTTGCAGTTGTGTGAAAAACTAAACAAAATTTTCTTTTTTTGATTCCATGTCGTATGCAATACTTGATGTAAATGAAATTTTATAAGACAATTTTCCAACATTTTCATAATTCCGCCAGTACCGCCTTCCAATGTTACCCATTATTAAGAATGAAGCAATAAGCTGCATAATATAAAAATTAATAAATTTTTTTGAAAAATTTAACTTTTTAATAGCAATATTTTGTTGAATGAGTTGAGCAGAAAAATTACTTTTCAAAGCAATGTTGGATTTAAGAGTAATTATGCATTTAGAATAAAATATAATAAATATATTGTTTCTATAATAAAAGAAAAACAAATAATCAATAATAATGTAGTAACAGTTATTTTGTGACATAAAGATTAATTATCATTTATGAAAAAATGTCTAATTCTACAATTTTGTGGAATTTATTTAAATGAAATAATTCCTATAAATAACTGCTTAGCATATTTTTATATTTAAGCGCACCAGGGTTAAATAGTTAAAAATGTTGATATTGTTACAAGTTTTCTAAAATAAATAATTTATATTTTGACTAATATTACAATTTTCTTTTTTTTTCTTCTGCTATCCTTAAATATTTGGATGGTTAAGAAATAAATGGTAATGTATTTATTAAAATTAGTTTTGATTTTTTTTTTTTTTTTTTTTTTTTTTTGTCAGTTTATGATATATTTGTTTAAAAAAAAGATGTTATTTGTTACAAATATACTAATTTAAAGTTTTTCATAATAATCAATATCTATAGATGAAGAGCAATTGCGTGAGGAAATGAAAGATTTAATTAACGATGATGAAGAGGAAGATGATGAAAATAAGGAAGATTCAGAGGATGATATTGGACACAAGAGAAAAACGCCATGGTTAGTTTTAAATTTTTGTATGTAATTTCATATATACTGTGAAGAGACCTGCAATAATAAGATCTTATTAAAAAATAATGATTTTGCTTATGGAAATATTCATTCATAATTTAAAATACATTAAAATTTCATATCATTCAATTACTTGAATTTTTTATTTAAAAAATTTACCAGCTATATCATATGTGGATATATTTACTTAAAATATAAATGTTATTTAAAATATTTTTAAAATTATATATATTATAATAATCATTAATTAATAATGTAATTTCAATATTATATTAAAACATTTGTAAAAAATAAGTGACTTTTTAATTATAAATTGTAAGGATATCTTTGTAATTTTATTATAATCAGTTAAATTCATTTAATCTCTGGTCTTGTCTTGTTACTTGGATATTTATGCCTGTTGATACTGCTTTATTTAATTTATCCAACTGTTGCTAAAATATTAGAGAATAAAAAGAATTGAACAAGGGTAAAATTTGTCATTTATACTCTAAATATTTTCCATATTTAAGTTATCTCGATAATCTATTATCTGTTGTGGTGAGATCAATATGAATTTTTATTTTTGCAAATATAATTAATCCAGAAAATCCCCTCCTTTTCACTTGCATAATAACTTTTGGTGAAAAACTTAATTATCCTAACTGATGATACAGTTTTTTTTTCAATTGCATTATAATTTTTATTTGCACCTATATCTAACCATGCATATTGAACAGCAAATACAACTTTATTTTTCTCTACATGAAAAAATCTAACCCTCTGTTGAATCAAAGTAATAAAATGCTTTCTGCTCAGCTAATTAATGTAATCACCTTTTGATTTTCAATTAAATTTTGATGTAACTAGAAAAGAAAAAAAATCAATTTATTTCAAATGTGATTATAATCAAAAAAATTTTGAATAGTTGAGGCTGTTGTGAAAGTTTGAAACTACTAGTTCTGAAAATTTCACGTTATATATTTCATAGATATATATAACGGAAATCCAAAAATGCTTATTTCTCCATTTCCGAACTAAATATGCTTGAAATGTTGTAATTTTGCCCAAAAGTGAGTGGGGGTAAGGGGAGGATTTACATAGAACTTCTGAAAATTTTAGCAGTAACCATAATTACCTATTATTCATATAACAAAATAAATTACTGTTTTTACAAAATGTGAATATAAATTTTTAGGTGTTCATAAAGTGTAATTTTTTAATCATTTAAAAAATGAACAGATAAAAATATTAATTTTCATTGAATATCTATAAATAGCCAAATTTATTAAATTTATTGTGTAGTAACAATATGTTATATAGTTTTATGTTTATTATGGTACACTACATTATCTTGTATATTGTTAGTGCCATTTGCTTGTATTTTTTTCACTTCCTTATTATCATATTTACTAACAATTTTGAAATATTTATGCAGTTGATTATGATGATGCTCTAGAAGATGAAGATTATGATTTGCTAGAAGAAAATTTGGGTGTAAAAGTCCAAAGGGTAAAAATGTTATTAATTGTTTATTGAATACTTATCAATTCAATTTTTATATAACCACTTTTAATCTAAAATTCAGCATGCATTTAATCTGTTTATTAAAGTTATATATTTGAATATTAAATTTAGCTATAAAATTGGATAGCTATAATCATTTAATATATTAAATAAGTATGGTGTGCAAACATCTATTTTTATAGTTCATATTAAATTCATTTAAATTACAATAATTTGATTTTATTTGTTGCTCAACCAAATAATTCAATGAAATATTAAGAAAATTAATTTAATAGTTATTACTCACCTATTTGATTTTTAAAAAATATTATAGAAGAAAAATTCAAACGGCTGAGACGTATTGAAGATGAAGAAAGTGATAATGAAGAAGCTGATGACCGAGAAGTTGATGATCGTGAAGCGATTGCAAATGAATTGTTTGAAGGAGATGATATGGTAGGTTGGAATTAAATTTATTATAAAGAGATTAAATCATTTTGCTTTTCTGTGTATCATTTATTTTTTTATAAATACATATTAAAAACTAATATTTTTAGATTTAAAAGCAGTACTATTATTACTATAAACTTTCTTTGTAGTATATTAGAAATATTTTTTAAAGTACTACGAAAGCTGAATTTTTGTAAAAAAAAAACTTTTAAAAATAATTTGGTTCTGAAGGTTGTCTTTAGAAGATAATAAGCAAATTCTTAAATTTTAAAGTCATCTTAATTTGATTATGTTTTTCCTGAAAATATTTGTTGTAATAGTAATACAATAATATAGTAAAATAGTCATACTTTATTAAATGTTATTAGATTTCCCATAATTTTGGTAAACTAAAGTAAATATTATAAGAGGAGGCTAAAAATTGAATGCAACGTATAAAAAGTAATAAACTAGTGTATATATATATATTTTTGAAATTCATTTCAAAAATTATTTTTAATATTCTTAGTTTTAATTATCATTACCATTTAAATAAATTCATTTCAAAGTTTGTTCAAAGATAAATATTTGTGTATGTGTTTACATTTTAAGTTTACTTTTTTTTTGCAGGGAAGTTGATGAGGAGGGTTCTCGTTTGCCAACATATGATACTCAAGAGGCTTTAGAAGAATCTGAAGGAGAATCGGGTATTTATTCTACCTGTTTCTTTGTATTAGTTTATTTAAATTATTAAATAAAGTTACATTTTATGATTATGTAGAAAATTTAAAAAACTTCATATAATAAAATTTAAAATTTCATAAATGTTATAGAATTGCAGTAATTCATAAATTTATCAATTAAGTAAATTTATAAATCAACATATTAATAATTATTCATAATAATTTATCTTTGATTTGCAATAAAAGGTAAACTGAACCAATTTATAAATTAAATATATTTTTATCAATTTATTATATATTTATTAGTCAACAAAATTGAAAAAAAAAAAA
Source organism: Caerostris extrusa (assembly GCA_021605095.1). Classification (NCBI taxonomy): domain Eukaryota; kingdom Metazoa; phylum Arthropoda; class Arachnida; order Araneae; family Araneidae; genus Caerostris; species Caerostris extrusa. Next base: position 50,494 of record BPLR01002533.1, read on the forward strand.
GTTATGAATATGAAATCATTTCTGATAACTTAGTCTTAAGAGTAATGCTAAACTCTTTTTAAATTATTCTCTTTTATAATTCTGCATTAATTTTATTTTTTAAAATTGTATTTTTTGAGTGTTATCAATTTTTTTTTTTAGATGAATCTGATTTTATTGTTGATGACGATGGTCAGCCAATTTCTAAAGGAAAAAAGAAAAAGCATATAAAATACACTGATGCGTAAGTAACAAAATAGAGTAATAACTTTGTAAAAATTATTAAAGAAGTCAAGGAAAATGTAAAATGTTTAACTTAGAATTTTGTATGGAAATTCAACTCTCGCACATAAATTAAAAAAACTGAATATAAGCAGTACTTTCTTGCTCTAAGTAGCTTCTACAACACAAGATAGCTTGTGTTGAGAAAAACATGATTATTTTAAGATCTAATTTTACAATTAATTTAAGAAATTTATACAAAAAGTAACTTAGATGTAGTCTTCATTCACTTATAATAAGGTCATTCCTAAGTCCATAACTAAATATAAACACATTTTTTGTGATCTGGCTATATGATATAGAATAAGACTTTAAATTTATTGTGGTTTCATGTAATAAAAAAGACCATTTAAATGTCATCCATAATTTAATGTACTTCTTTTATTTCTAATTTAAAAATATGTTTTAAAACATATTTCATAATAATAGAATAAATTACCTTTTCTTTTTTAATTACTAACTACTTTTTTTTTTTAATAATATAAGGATTCAGTTAAGATTTATATAGTACAAAAATTATTTTTGATTTATAGGAAAAAAATAATTAAAAGAATAAAATTTTGTTTATAGACTATGAAATATAACAAAAAAATATTTAGTGGGAATCTTTAAAAATACATGCTAAGAATTAGTGTTGAAAGATGAAAAATATTTTAATTATATATTTCACAATGCTTCCTATTAATGAATAGGTATTTAAAAATTTGTCAGAATAATGCATTTGATGTTGAAATTAAAAAAAAAACATACCATAAGAATTTATCATTATTCAATTGTGAATAAAAGTTATTTATAATTTTTTAAATTCATTTTTTTTTAAAATAAGAGAAGAGTAAAAGCTTGTGAAAACAGTCCCTGGATTTTTCGTATCAATTATTTAATAAAACATCGACTATGGTTTACTTTTTATTTTAATAGTTGGTTAAATATAGCATGATTTCCACCTTGAGTGTTAATTTTGTAAAAATATTCTTTTATATTAATACATGTGTAAAGAGAATATTTTATGGTATTTGATAACTATATTTCATTATACACTTTTTTTCAGTGCATTACAAGAGGCACAAGAAATTTTTGGTGTAGATTTTGACTATAAAGATTTTGAACAAGAGGAAGATGAGTATGATGAAGATGAAATTGAGGAAGATGTGAGTGTAAAATTGGCACTTTCTTTAAATGCATGTTTTCTGTGAAGGCATTTTTAAATTACATTTTTAATTCAACTAATTCATTTTTTTCCTTTTTGTATTTTAGCATACATGCCACTAAAATAACTATATTTTGCTTATGAATTCTTTTAAATTGGAGACATTAAATTTATTGCATAAAAATTAATTTTATAACTTTTTTTGCAATGCTAACTTTTTTTTTTTTACAATATAATAAGTTCAATTTTTATGTCTTTTTAAGTTTTTGTATTTTATTAAGAAAAGTAAATGAAATACATTTTAAGCTAATTAATAAAATTTTTGAATTACGATGTTTATTTTTTGTTAATTTTAGTATGAGGAGGAGGATGAGGAAGAAGGTGGTGAAGTAAGACAAAGAAGAAAGAAAGGCTCTCGTAAATATGGAACGAGGAAAAGTATTTTTGAGGTCAGTTCTTTTCTTTAACTTTTCAATTTCCCTTTTTTTCCCCTTAGACTTTTATTACATGTTATTAAAGCAAACATTTGTTTTCTTCTATACATGCTGACTCATTTAATTCTTTCAACTGTTTTTCTGATATTCCAATTAGGGAGACAAATTATTTCCAATTTTAAGAAGTCTATATAAATTTTTAAAATTTTCTAAATATAATTTAATTGTAATTTTTATTTTAAAACCATATTATGAGTGTTTTTGTTTTAATATTTAGTTGTATTGTCTCATTAGTAAATTTTTAAATATAATATAGATATTAACATTTCGATATTGGATATTCAAAAAGTTTTTTTTTTTTTTTGTTATATTTTGTAATTTGTATGAGTAAAATTGAAATAAGATTAAATTTTCAACTCAGTTTTCCACTTTCTATTATATATTCACTAACAAACTTCTTTGACTACAAATTTGTGAGGCTTTCAAATAGGCATTTATTATAGGAATTTATTATTAAGCAGTTATTTATAAACTTATTATAATTAAAATTGTTTATATTTTTAATCTCAATAAATCTACAAATGAAACATTTTCATATTATTTATTAAGCATTATATGTTATTTTAATTGATTTATATTGATGTTATGTTTTAAATAAAATTTATTTCTTAGGTTTTCGAACCTAGTGAAATTGAACGAAGTCATCTGACAGATCTTGACAATGACATTCGACTTGCTGATATACCAGAAAGATTTCAGGTAAATATTTTAACAATATTGTGTATGTAAAGTTTGATATATGTTGGTTCAATTATAAATCAACAAGAATTTTGTAAGATTCAAAATAAAAAGTTCCTAATTCTGTCAGCTACTTATGATATTTTGATCATAAATCATTGTTAATTTTTCACTATAAAGTTTTGAACTAAAATTTTTATGTCATAATTCTAAGATTAGAGATAATTGTAGATTTTTAATAGTATATATAGTATTATTTGATCTGAATTTTTAAATTAACTTTTTTATAAAAATAAATTCTGTTTGTAATCAAGTATTTTTTCAATGGAAAAAAGGAATTGTAATTAAAGCAATTTTAAGTAATTGTTAGTAATTAAATTTTTAGAATTTAACTAGTAATTAAATATAAGAATAAAATTTAAAAGAAAATAAATTGTTTTATTAAAATAGCTTTTTTTAAAAAAAATTGAAATTACAAAATATATCAATTATACCTAACAATGGTTGACAAAAATCAATAAATAAAAATGAAATAATTTCTCCTTAAAAAAAAAAAAAAAAAATCTGTATAGATTTTAAAATTTCTAAATATCAATGCCTTCAAATTGCATCTGTACAAACCATGTGCAAGAGCAACAGTTTTGTATTATAAAAAATGTTGGTTGACTTATTTGTTTAATGTTACCTAAAAATTAAAATATGAAATAAGGTATTAATTTTCACTATCATGTTATCAAATCAATAAAAGTCTCTTGAAAAGATTTTAATTTTTGTATTGTTATTTTGATGTTTCTTGTAAAACTGGCTAGTTGTAATCTACCAGTATCTTTCATTCCATATGTTTTGCTGTTTGAACTAAATTTGGCAACTGGCATACCAATTAGGGAGTACCAATTGGTATAGACCCCTTAATTCATATATAAAATTTACGATTTTTAATTGGCTGCTTAAAGTTAGTATATGGTAAGAAATAAAGTTTTTAAAAATGGTACTCTAAAAATTAAAATTAGAAGAATAAAAATAAAATTGAACTAAATCATAGTGGAATCTTTATGCGTGTTTATCAGAAACTGCATTCACATCCAGAAAAAGTTTAAAGTTAAGTGCTATTGCACTTAATGAAATTTTAGGCATATTTTACTCCCTGGACTTTTTTTTTTTTTTAAATTTATTTCCTAAATTCATTGCCTATTATGTAAATCTGTTTAATATTTTCATGCAGTTTTTTTTTTATTAATAAAATAAGGTTTGTATTTTTCATCTGATGTTTTATTTTTTATATAATTGTAGAGCACTTTTTCTGTCTATTTATGCAACTATTAATTTTTTTCTAGCTTCGAGGTGTCCCTGTAACAAAAGCGGATGATGATGAAATAGCAGAAGAAGCTGAATGGATTTTCAAACAAGCATTTAGCATTAACACAATCTCTATTCAAGAGGGAGAACATGCTGGTACTGGTCATCAGCCAATTGCTGGACGCAAAAATCCAAGTGCTGTTGGAAAGATAAGAGAAGCTTTGAAGTTCATTCGTAATGAGCTTTTTGAGGTATTTAATCTAAAATATGTTTGGCATATTAAAAAATCAGTGAATTATAACAGTGTGTATTATATAAAGAGTTATAAGTAGTATGTCCAATTTATATAAAAGACTTTTAGTCCACTTAAGACAAATATATTAAAGACATATTTTTTTATTTTAAGAAGCAAAGAAAGAGGGGGAAAAAAATCATCAATTTTTTTCTAAATTATCTTATTTGTAAATTTTTAAATAAAAATTGCTTATATAATGCTATTGTATTAAGCAGGCTGATTGTAAGAGCAATTATAATTTATTTATGTACACTTTTTAATGGTTAAGAATTACGACTGATGAAAGCTGTTAGTTGAGCTCATAAAAGCACTTTACCATCTAGGATCTCATTTTCTGCATTGATAATAAGAGGTACATCATCAAATAACATCTGCCATCACATGATTTTTTTAAATTCTGTCAAAGAATGCATGTTGATTTGACTTGTTATATTGGCACAATGCTGTTATTTTATTTTATTACACACTTATTTTTTAGCTATAATTTTTTAAAGTTTTGTGTTATTCTTCATAAATTGTGTAGACAAAAAATTATTTTTGATTATTAAACACTCATTTTTTTCTTTTGAGTATTTTTACTATATAAAATAAGTTTTGTTTTCTGAAAAATTATCAATTTAAACTTCAAAAATATATGTTTATATATTCCATGAATAGGTGCCATTCATAGCTTTTTATAGAAAGGAGTCTGTAGAACCAGATCTAAATATTAATGATTTGTGGACAGTGTATAGATTTGATGAAAAGGTAAGTTCTATCTCAATTTTATTTCCTATAATATACAATATTACTTTTAAGAAAATGCAGCACTTAAAGCAATACTATTTTAAACAATATATGAAATGTTTTAATAAAATCTCCAGTTTTATTGAAAATATAATTTTAGCCATTCATTCTGTTATGATTATAGTTGCTATATTATTCTTTTTGAAAGGTATGTAATTATGTTTATACAATGAATAATATTGCATTTTCTCATCTGATAGTGTGCAACTGATTTTATTATATATTTTTTATTTATTCTTTATTTAAAAAATTGATAATCAGTCAGATAAATATTAATTGATGTAGATATTTTGTAATATAACGATATATAGCATTATTATGTCATAATTATCTCTTTCAAGTTATGCTTTAAGATATATATAAAATGCTTTATTATAAAAAAATTTTTTAGAAATTAAGAAATTTTAGTACTAAATTTAGATATAAAAATATACATGAAATTTGCTTTCTTAATTTATGTAGATAATTATGATAGAATTGCTATATTTTTGTTAAATTATTTTGAAAGTATAGCTATTAATTTAAATTTAACAAAAAATTCCTGGGTTTGAAATTAACTTTTGTGCAAAATGAAAATACATTCCTCTTTTTTTAAAATTTTATTTTTAAAGCAGGGAGTCGTAAATTAAATTTATTTCATATATAATTTACTGAAAGCATTATTACATTGTCTTTAATATAAATTAAAAATTTAAAAAAAAATTGCATTAAAACTATCTTAAGTTTTTATGCTTCACATTAATACCTTTTATTCATTATAGTGGTGTCAGTTACGTACCAGAAAAAAAAACTTAGCAAAGTTGTTTGAAAAAATGCAGCAGTACCAATGTGATATTATTATGGCTGATCCCGATAAACCAATTGCAGAGGGAATGCGAACGTTGGATCATAGTGATATTTTAAGGTATGCATTTTTTTAAGTTGGAGATTTTCTTTTCTTTAAAAAGCTATAATATTAGTCTTCTACAACAAAAACAATATTTCAAATATATTGCTTAATTAATTTACTTAAATGTATATTGTTTTATCATAGGGCAATAAAAAAAAAAAGCTTTTGCTGGAAACATTTAAAAACCTTTTCTTGGTAAAAAGATGTATAGATAGTTATAATTTGTTTTAAATTGAAATTATGAATCTTTAAAAGATTTAATGAATTTTAAGTATGAATCTTACATTATATATACAAATAATATTAATATTAAAAGTAAAAAACATCAACTTAGTATTAAATATTTTTGTTTACTAATGTACTACATTTTAATGTTATAGATTGTCTATTAATTTCTGTATTGAATTGCACTTATATATTTAAAAAAAAAAAAAAAGTTATATTTATATCCACAACTAAATTTACTTAGAAAATTGACATTTTTACGAAGCAAGTTAAAGAAAAACTATGAATTTTATTAAGAAATAAAATATAATAGGATAAGGATTTAATATACTTTCATATTTCTTAAACTATAGGAATTACTTTTTATCAATGAACTATAAGTTTGGAGTATATGTATTAAAAAAGCAGTTACATTGTACACAATGTAAACAAATATTTTCTACTTTTATTGATATATATATATCTATATATTTATATATATATATATATATATATATATATATATATATATATATATATATATGTATATATAATATATGTAATTAAATAATTTAAAACTTTTTTTCTCATGAAAAAAGTTTTAAATCATTTAATTTTAGGTTTCTACATTATTCATTTATATAAAGTGGGATTTTTACTAAAAAATGTTGTTTCATTTTTTACTATAATTAAATCTACAAGTTAATTTTATAATTTTTGCAATGTCTCTTTATTAAGATTGCATATGTATTACTAGAAAAAATTCAAAATAACTAATATAATATATGTAAAAAAAAAAAAGTAGTTTGTACTATGTTGAAATTTTTAAAATTTATATATCATCAATTTAGTATTACAATATATTGATTTTATACAGATTTAAAACTTATTGAACTTGTTTTTGAATCGTACACAATGAAATGGGAATTTCTGAACTCTCCAGACCACCAATTTTTTTTTTAAATAGCTTTTAATGATTTATTTTCTAGTGTGAATTATGTTCATCTTAGTCTACTTGACCTTTCTTACTGTTGTCTTAACACAAAAATTATTTTATTTTCAAAACAAATTATCTTCTTTTCCTTGTTGGATTATGCATATTTCATTGCAAAAATATCTTATTTTAACTTCATTTAGTGCTAAATAATTATAATTAAAGCCATCTGTATTTAAAGCCCTACTCTCTGGTGCTAGAAAAGTTAACTGATTTAAAGATTACATTTATTCCGGAGAGGGCGGGAATAAATGTTAAAAGAATCACATTAAGGAATGTTTCATTGTATATATAAACTTACCGGATATAAAGATCATTATGATTGGGAGGGCAATATATAAGTTTCTATAACACAAATTTATATTTCTTTAAATCAAGCCGATAATTTGTATTAAGAAACATGAATATGAGTAAAATATAATTAACTTTTTAATGGCCTTTTCTTAGCTTAATATGCTAAATTAAAAACTCCTTTTAGTTATGAAACTTAAATTATAAACTTAATTTAGACTTTTGTGTTAGAAGGCATTTTGCCTACACTCTTATTAGTTTTAAATTTTTCACCTTTTTGACTTAAATAAAAATAACTTTTTAAACAAAATAATCCAAAACATTTCATTTTGGTAACAGTATGCTTGTACATTATGTATTATATATATGAGAAAGTAAAAATATCATTAAATAAATATAGATTACATAAATACTACAAAAATTGTACAAGTGCATAGAAATATCAAACATTCGAATAAAGCAATTTCAAAAGGATATGAAGTGAAAAAAAATGATACCTTAAATAAAATATTTATTTTTATTTACAAAAATTCTTTCTTGATACATATTTGAAACACTGTTATAAATCTTAAATGTATAAACTCTTTATTTTATCTGTAGACTCAAAAAAAAGCACAAACAGTTGAAGAAGTCCAAGATTGTTATGCTCATTTCATGCTATATTATGGGCATGATGTCCCTGCAATGAAAGAATCTTTAAAGAAAAAAGCATCAAAAGAAAAAGAACTTGTAACTGAACCAGAGGCTGAGCAAGAAACTGAGACTAAGGTCAAGCATGTACCACACAGAAATACATATGCTGTCTGCAAAGAAACTGGAATAGGTTTGTCTTTACTGATTTTCAAAATCTTCTTTTTGTGGAACTTGCATTTTCAGTATAATGAAAATTTTTATTGATTTACAATAAATTAGTATTATATTTTAAATAATTTTGAATTCAGAACTAATAAGTTAATTAAATTATGCAATTGAATGGGTGTTTTGTAAAAGTTACTACATGACAGGAAAAAACAGGGAAAATATGCAATGTGTGCAACCTCCTGTAGGCTGTATTTTGTGCATGGAAAATTTCAGTTTATACATATATCTATTAATTGGAAACTAGACAATGTTTTGTGGTCACTCCATATATTATTTAAAAATGACTCAGTAGATAGCCTAACTGCATTAAGATTACAAGTAGTTCAGAATTCCCATTGAAATTATATTCTCCCCATTGAATTGAAAATGCTCCTGTGAGCAAGTCAGTTCTTAAAATTTTTGACAAAATAAAAGAATTTGTTCACATAAATAAAAATCTCCCAGGAACTGTTGCATCTGATTGTATTGTTAATGTGTGTGTTTTTGAGTGATTATTTGTGGAGGTTTGCTATAAATTTTGGTACTTCAGTCATGGTTTTGTCAAAAAAATGTCATATAATTTAACATAATTTATGGTATGTGCATACCTATATTATAGATTTCTAAACTTCATTGGCAAAATTTGTTATTAGTAGCATCATATTAAATTCTGCATGATAATAGCCAAAAATAGGACCTTGTAAACTAAGATTAATATAGTAACCACATACAAACTCATCAGAGCTAGTCTGTCAATATTTCAATTTATTGTATGCTTCCCCATAACCTACATCCAACTCTCCTAGGGAGGTAGATTGCACAATAGGGAGGTTTTGTATGTTGAGATGATTGAAAGGGGTCTGGAAATTTTGCCAGAAATTTGATTCAGGTCTGTTGACAACAGTAAAAAGTTTTAGTTTTTAGTCATCAAGTTTCCTTGCTTGTCTCAATCTCCAGATAAGTGCATCTGGTATTTGTAGCTATTATAATTATAAATTTAAATTTTCTATTAGCAAGAAAATATATTCTTTAGATTTCAGTATTAGGCAGCCTATCTGGCCAAGGTATGAATTTTGAGGTTGTCTTTTTTAGCCTAACTGGGTGTAAGGTAAACTAAATTGAATCATTAGTTATATATTGAAATGAGATTACAAGTCTTATCAACGTAATGCTTATACCTATCTTGATTTTCTTCTACAAAATTTGACATCGGGAGGATTTTTCATTTTGCCAACGGCAAATGAACAATCATCCCGATGGCAAATTTGTTCAGAATTTTCTAGCATGTCATGATCAACAATGCTTGGAAGATAGTGTTAAATGCCAATGATAATGTTGATATTTTTGTTAATCTGCATATAAGCTGCTATTTGTTCTGTTGAATCATACTTAGCAGTTCTTAGAACAAATTGGAAAGTAACTTTTATTTTTATGTAATATAATCATTATCTACTAAAATTGTCAAATGAGGTTTAAAGTTTCTGTTTCATCATTTAAAAGAATTTGTATGTCGATTATTGACTAATGTGGATTTGTGTGTAGCATATTAGATTAAGAAATATTTTTATATGATTGTTAAATTATTTAATAGCAATTCCTTCATTCTAAAGCCTTTTTTGTTGTTTCTTCTTTTATTTTTATTTTATGCCACTAATATAATGCTAATATAACTGTATTGCATCCGGGCTTTATGCAAAATAATAACTTTCAATGCATATAACTTATAATGAAACTTTTAATATAACTTGTTTCATAACCCATATGAAACAACATTTTGCATGCTAAAATGTATTACAGCAGTCATAATAAGTTTAATTGTACAAATGTTGAATCAAATATTCTTATTTTGCTATCTTTTTTTTTTACTATAAAATGTTTAAACTACTAGTATTCAATATAAATTAAAAACAACTAAGACTTTTTATACAACTTGTGGAATTTGAAAAAGAAATTATTAGTTATTTCAATTATTTTTTTTACTAAATAGCAATAATAATATAAATTAATTTTCAAAAGAGAATATTGTTTACTTCTTTGTTTTTATAGATGGATTAGCAAAAAAATTTGGTCTTACTGCTGAACAATTTGCTGAAAATTTACGTGATAATTATCAACGACATGAAGTTGACCAGTATCCTGTTGAGCCAAAAGAGGTAGCATCAGATTTTGTTTTTGCAAGTAAGCATTTATTTCTAAAACTGTTGCAAATTTACTGAGTTTATCCAGTTTTTATAGTGTTATTAAGGAACTGTTAATTATGTACAACTTTAAAAAAAATGCAACATGTATTTTTAATTTCTTCAAGGCGTTTTTCAACTGCTGAAGACTGCTTGAAAGCTGCCAGGTATATGGTTGCCACACAACTCTCAAGAGAACCTGCAGTTCGAAAATGTGTGAGGCAAACCTACTTTGAAAGGGCCAAACTTAATGTAAAACCAACTAAAAAAGGATTAAAGGTATATTTTTAATGATAGTAATTTGTTATAATTATATATAGTTTAGTAAATTCTTGTGTATTAAATTTAACTATTATTTTTATATATATTTTTTGAACTTCTTTTGTGTGTATTTTCTTAAATAAAAATATAATATAGAAATAAATGTAAATGAGTTACTTTTGTTAATTATTATTTTTAAATAATTAAAAGATATTCCAGTCCTTATATTTTAAATAATCGTATTTGATAATGATAATTCAATCCCAATTTATATGTGGTTTTCCACTCCCCCAAATTGTTGATGAATATACCTCTTAATGTTTATATTTTGATTTTAGTGTATTTGAAACATTGATAATTTTTCTCTTTCAGGAAATTGATGAAAATCATCCATGCTTTAGCTTTAAATACTTAAAGTATAAACCAATCATGGATTTAAGAGGGGACCAGTTTTTGAAATTGTATATGGTGAGTAAAAATTTCTAGAATGAAATGATTATTTTATTACATATTTTTGTGTTTTCTTATTTGAAAATCTTCATTGAGCTAATTAATGTAATGGACAATGATCATAGTGTTTTATCAAGATTATGTAGATATTAATTATGTTTATAAAAATATGATTAATGATTAAAATTTCATAATTTTATAAGCTGCAATTTTTATTACTGATTATCAAAGCAAATATATTTATACTGTAAAAAATTAAATATATTTTTATGAGACTTTAAATTAATTTACTATTTTTTACAGGCTGAAAGAGATGGTTTCCTTACAATGGATATAGTTATTGATAAACCTGATGGCAATGATGGCCGACCACGTTACATTGATGAAATAAAGAACCTTTATGAACGTGTATGTACAAATCTTCATTTCTTTATTAAAAAACAAATGCAGATTTTGCCATTATTGTTAAATTCATATGTGTTTCTTTGTCTGATTTATTTTCTTATTCCATTTAGGATGAATTTAGTAAAAATGTTCAAGAATGGAATGTTCAAAGGATGCAAGCTTTAGAAATGGCCATTGTAAGCATTCTTTATCCAACTTTTCAAAAGGAACTTCGAATGCGTTTGCTAAATGAAGCCAAGGAAGGTGTCATCAAGGTCAGCAGTTTTATTAAGTTGATTAGATTAATTTAACTTAATTTTTTTTTTTCAATTTTGAGTAAATTTTACAAATGTGAAACATTATTAACGATTTTTTTTTTTATTCATTTCTCTTCAGGCATGTTGCAGAAAACTGTACAATTGGCTTAAAGTAGCTCCTTATCAAATCGATCCTCAAGTGGAAGATGAAGATGATTTCGATACTCGAGAAGGCGTTAGGGTGTTGTCTATTTCTTATTCTCCTGAAAGGTATTGTTATAGTTATATATTATAGTTTTGTTTTACATATTACAAATCCAAGTTTATAGTTGAAAACCTATTTAAATTATAACAATATTTCTGTTTATTGTAAATAGATATATACATTCTGAAATAAAATTGAACTTTATACATTCATTTTTTATTTTATTTTTATTTTTATGTCATGACTTTTTCCTAATTATTTATTGTATTTTTTCTTTTACTCAGTTTAATTTTCAAAAATATAATTTTTTAATTAGATTTATAATAGAATTATTATCAATAAAGCATTTACATTCAGCAAATTCAAAAGTTTTATCAATTTCTTTATTTAATAAAGTGGACCAGTTTTGTATTATTAAATTTAGTTTATTATATTTATAATAATTAATTTTAGCTACATTTTGTTCGTTCAAGATAGGATAGCTCTTATTTCTTGTTAATCTTTTAACATTGAAATTGAGTTACTGTTTATAATTCAATTTTGTTTACATCTTAAATTTAGTATTCTGTATTTAGGATTAATTTTCAATAAAGTTATCTAAATCTATAGATCATATATTAATTAAATTCAATTTATAAACAAAATTGTAGTTAAAATTCTTATTTTTTTACTTTTTGGTCATGTTTTTAGAATAGATTTTAATTTAAATATGTATTTGTAGAACTACATTTTTAAAATCTTTTTTTAAATGTAATCTTAATTTGTAACTTTGTTTATCATATAATAGAGATGTACCTGCTTTCTGTGCTTTACTGGATGGAGATGGAGAGGTTGTAGAATATTTGCGTTTGCCACATTTGTTGAAAAGAAGAAATGCTTGGAGAGAAGATGAAAGAATGTTAAAGGTAAATTGTTAAAGGAAAAAAAAAAAACTTTTTTTTTATTTTTTAGTTTTCTATGAGTTTCAAGAAAATTTTCTTTTTTTCACGTGCCAACCTTTCCAAATTTTGCAAAATTTCTGTATTTAACTCAATCTTACACAGTTTTTATTACTGTGATATTACTTGCATACCAAAGTTGCTATAAGCTTCGACCAAGAAAGAGGAAGCGACAATACAGTCATAAAGTTTTGGAAGTTTTTTGTGGCACCATGGTTGTATATGTGAGAATTGCATATTTTCCAGGCAAAAAATTTAATTATGAATAGAAATATTATTTTATTTAGATTATTGTACTGAGTTTGGGAATTTTTTTATTTCTTTAATAAAAGATAAGCAGTCAATCTATTTTTCATGTAAATTGTTATTTCATTAAACTCTTTTATTTAATTTTTTTTTATGTTTAACAGTTGATCAAAAATTATATTAACAGATTTTTAGATAAATTTATACAGTTTAATTTTTATGTATTGTCCAATCAAATCTCAATGTTAATAATGCACATCTTCTTTTTAACATACCCTATGGTGATTGATTTATATAGTGAAACAACATATTTACTCAGTGACACACACGCACAAAAAATGTGGGGCTAAAAAAATAATGGGATTTTCAATAATGCATGTTTCTTTTACTTACACATAATTTTTTTTTTTATCCAGCCATTTGCAGAAATTGTATAGGAGATGACTTTTTTTTTTAAAACATAAATTAATACAGTTTCACTCTATTTATAATTTAGAACACAAATTTTTTTTTTTTTAATTACAATCTTCCACAGTTGAAAGAAACATTTCACAACAATATAACATCAGAACAATCATTGCATGATAGAGCATTTAATAATTTTTTGTAAAAGAGATATTGTTTGAAATTAAGACTGATATAAATTTTAATTGTGTTTATTATTTAATCAAATATTGTGTTCATTACTTACAGGAAAATGATCTAAATTCTTTGAGAAATATACTTCTGTCTAAAAAACCACATGTTGTAGTAGTTGCTGGAGAATCCAGGTAAGAAATAAAATTTGGTTTTGTACAATCTATCATAGTTTTTTAATTTCATATTAATTTTTGGAACCCACATTAATTTTTCAAATTTTATTTTACAGAGAAGCTTTAATGGTAGTTGAAGATGTAAAATCTGTTATAAATGATTTAATTGACAGTGAAGGCTTTCCTCCTATTAATGTAGAATTAATGGATAATGAACTTGGAGTATTGTATATGAATTCAAATAAAGGAGAGGTAAGATATCTTTTCATAGCCAATTTTCTATTTTTAATTTTATTGATGTTTCTTGCTTTGAAATTATACCTGTACCTGTTCACATAAAAAAGTGTTGCAATTGAACAGATTTAGGAATAAAAATTTCAAGGATGTTTACATTATTCTGAAGTTATAAACATTATGGGATGTTTCAACTATTTTTGAAAAATATGGAATCTATTTGAAATTTTCTATTCAGTTTAATTTATTGCACAATTTAATAATTAGGGAAAACAAAATAAAACTGGAAACTAATGTTTAAATATGAATTTGATGCAAAAACACATACAAAAAAAAACCATATAAATTATAACAGTAATGAACACTTTTAAAATTTTAACATAAACAATATATAAATGCAATGTTAATTGAAAAATTAATTTGAGATATTAGTGTTTAAGCAATCATTATGAAGTATTTATTATTATTATTAACTTTTTTATATATAGAATGACTTCAGAGATTACCCTCCACTTCTAAGACAAGCCATATCATTGGGACGTCGCTTGCAAGATCCCCTCTTAGAATTTTCTCAACTCTGTTCTGCTGATGAAGATATATTATGCTTAAAATACCATCCACTACAAGTAAGTATTTAATTTTTTCATCTTAAGTTTTGTTACCTGCCAATGGCAATCTATATCAATGGTTTGAATGTGGTGCTACAGTTATCTTTAAGAAACAAAAGAAACTTGATGGTTATTGTAATAATATCTCTGAGCATCTTAGAATAAATAAGAAGACAATTAATTCTACCTGTCAAGGTTTATACCTGGTTTACTATGTGAAACACAAGATAGATTATGTTTAAAATATATTAAACTTCAGTATATAACTAATCTTACATTAAATATTCAAAATAATTATTTTTCTATGCAATAAAAATGTTAATAACAAAAAAAAAAATCTTTCAGGGCGAAGTGAATAAAGATGACCTATTATATGCTCTTTATTTGGAGTTTGTAAATAGAACTAATGAAGTGGGAGTTGATTTAAATAGAGCTGTTCAATTTAGCCATACCTCTAATATAGTACAATTTATATGTGCCTTCGGCCCACGAAAAGCTGCATTTATAATTAAAGTAAGTTTTATATTGTTTTTTTTATAGCATATAATTTTAGTCTAACATTATATTTTTAGTCTTTTTTTTTAAACTCATTTTAAGATTAGCTGTTTGTTTTGAAAATAAAAAGAATTGGTAATTAAGAAGGCTTTAATTTTTAGTTTTATAGTGAAACATATTTAATAAGATATTAATTTTTTTAATATTATATAAGATATCAATTAAATTAGAAAATCGCAAATTATGAGTAATGGCTTATTATATCTAACATCAGAATTAAAAAAAAAATTCTTTTTATTAATTCATTTATGTGGTTTCAATCTTTGTTAGTAAATAAAAATTTCTTTATTTTGGTTGCTTTTGATGTATTTTATTTATGTGTTTTATGTTTAATTTATATATAAAAAATTATCAGAATTATTGAATCTAATTTATTCAATATAAAAAAATTATAAAAGAAAATATAAATATTGTAGTGTATATTTTAAATTGTTGATTTTTTTTATTTTATTCCTCATTTCTTTTCTTTATATAGTTACTGAAATCACATAATAAACAATTAGAAAGTAGAGCTATGTTGGTGACATTTTGTAAAATTGGACCCAAGGTTTTCATCAATTGTTCTGGATTCATAAAAATTGATACTGCTTCTTTAGTTGACAGGTATATTTGTTTATTCTTTATTAAATATATATTATGAAACTTAATAATTGATTTCATTGGGATTAAGTGGGGAAAAACAAAATTGTTAACTCAAAGAGCTTTGACATTTCATTTTCACATTAATTTTTTGCTGTTATAAATTATTCATAATTATAACAAATTACTGTCGAATTTTTATTGTAAAAAAAAAAAAAATTGCAAATAGCAATAAAATATCTTTAATTAGTTTTAAATTGACTTTAAAAAGGAAAACTCTCATTATGATAGTTTTATTTTAATTTTAAAATCCATACTGTGACATTTGATGCATAATAAAAAAAAAACTTTAAATATCTATTTTTAGTACTGAATCTTACATTGAAGTGCTGGATAGCTCTCGTGTTCATCCAGAGGGGTCTGAATGGGCTCGCAAAATGGCAGTAGATGCTCTGGAATATGATGACACATCCGAAGATGTGAATCCTGCTGGGGCATTAGAAGAGATTTTAGAAAATCCTGAAAAATTAAAGGTATGTTTGGAATATAAAATTAATTCCCATTTTTTAAAGAACAGTTGCAAATAATTTTAACTATTCTTGCAAATTTTTGAAAAAACAGAATTATTTGTATCAGTTTATTGGTATTTTAAGACACAAACTGGTAGAATTTAAATAGAAAATTTTCCAATGGATTTAATCAATATCTTTTGAAATAATAAATTTTGAAATTCTAGTTATCCATGAACCTTTTTCAAATTACTTTTTTTTTTTTCTATTTTAATTTGATATCATTAAAACTTTAATTCTTCATATTTATTTATTTAATCAGGTCTGTTGTCTTAAATATTTAATTTATATTTTATTTATTATTTTATGCATTTTATAGTTTGTAAACGAGTTCAGATATTTTAATTTGACCTTTTTTTCTTTTGAAGGAGGATTCATTAATAAATTTTTTTTTTTGTTTCATTAACTCATTAGAAATTGATATTGCCAATTATGTATGCATACTTAAAATAATAAATATGAAAATGATAAAAATTTTAATATTTTTGTTTTACAGGATCTTGATTTAGATGCATTTGCTGAAGAATTGGAAAGACAAGGCTATGGCAATAAAAGTATTACTTTGTATGATATAAGAGCTGAGTTAAATCACAGGTATAAAGATCTGAGAACACCATACAAACCTCCTAATGGCGAAGAAATATTTAATATGTTGACAAAAGAAGTGCCTGAAACCTTTTATATTGGTAAGTAATTGATAAATAATTTTTTTCTGCACTTTATGAGTACTTAGGAAATAGCATAAAGCCCCACAAATTACAAACTAAACAATGGCTACTTGTTTTTTATTTCAAAGATATTTTTCTAAAAAAATTCAACTTTCTGTTCTTTTCCTTCTCCTAAATTTTATAAATTACTGTTGTTGATTTTAGGTTGTTGTGTTTAATCTGTTCTGGTCCTCTTCTGCTAGAAATATAAAACTTTAATTTAAAAAAAAAAAATTGCTATTTAAGGAATGCTTATCTTTCAAAGATAATAGATGAAATTTTGGGACTAATTATTTATTGTAATACTAATCAACATTTTCATTTTTCTATTGGAAGAAATGATTGTGTTGTTATAATTTCTTTAAAAAATGCAATTCTTCTTGCATTCTCAAGTGGAATAATGTTTTAAAACTTTTTAATTTGTGATGGTGATAATTTGTTTGCACTTTATGAGTGTTTAGGGAATAATATAAAGCCCCATAAATTACAAACTTAAACAATGGCTACTTGTTTGTTTATTTCAGAAATGATTTATTAAAAAATTTCAAATTTCTGTTCCTTTCCCCATCCCAAATTTGATAAATTACGGATAAACACTCATTGTTAAAATTATTTTTATTATAAACTTTCCATTTTTCATGAAGAAGCTTCAGATTCTTAATTTAAAAATTAAAGAAAATTACTGTGTATGATATCTTAATATTTCTTGTTTTTAGGTAAAATGATTTTTGTGACTGTCACTGGAATCGCCAGGAGGAAGGCCAGAAAAGATCAGCTAGAGAACGCCAATCCTATTCGAAATGAAGAATCACGTCTTTGGCAATGTCCGTTCTGCTTAAGGAAAGACTTTCCTGAATTGAGTGATGTAAGTACTGACATTATAATAATTTAAGATTTTTTTTTTTTTTTTTGAGATAGCATTGTATTAGTTTTGTTTTAAAATTTAGTTATCAATAAAAAACAAATCTAAAATGTTAAATTTAATTATATTAAATATTCTGTATAACTATTTTATTTTAGGTCTGGAGTCATTTTGATAGTGAAAGTTGTCCTGGTCAGGCTATGGGTGTAAGAGTTCGAATGGATAACGGAATTTCTGGGTTTATTCCAACTAAAATGCTTAGTGATAAACATGTTAGCAATCCTGAAGATAGAGTAAAGGTAAGTTAAAATAATGTATAGTCACAGCTTGTTTTATATACAAGGTACTGTTATATCAAGTTAAAGAATGGAAAATATAATTGAAAATTAATAGTCTTTTCGACTAAGAAAATCCAATTTCTATTTATTGTTATGTGTCTTTTGTCATAAAACAAACATCTAAATTATAATCTCCATCCAGGTGCTTTAGATTATATCAAGAGATAAGTCTAGATGACTGCACTAATCCTTTCAATTCAGTGCATAAATTAATGATAGTATGGACAATGTTTTCGACAAAATTGTTGTACCCATATGAATATTTTGCAACCTTTAAATGCTTGTATATTTCTATAAAATATATATATATATATATTTTTATATGGATTAGATTATTTAAAAAGCTTTGTATTGATATATATATATATTTTTTTTTTTTTTTTTTTTTTATCCAATTCATGGTTAATTAATATATTTTTAAAAAAAGTTTGCTTTTGGTTAAGTTTCATGCAAGGATGTTTTTAGAAAAACTAAGGACTACAAAGAAAGTTAATTACTTTTTTTCAATTTGCACAATTAATGTATTTCTATTGATTTTGAGAAAAAAATTGCCAGCTTTCTCAAAAAAGAGAAAGAAAAAACTATGTAACTGTTTTAATAATTAAGAAGGAAACATTAAATTTTATCTAATAATGTATAAAAAAAAGACATTTATTTTCTCTATTGTATTTTCCTTGTTATCAAATAAAAATTTTTAGCATGTGAAGTGTTTTCTTAAAAAAAAAAAAAAGAAAAGTGTAAGGTTAATGGATAATTTTTAGTATTAGTAATTATAAACTATATTACAAATTTTCGTAAAGCCTTTTTTTACTCTTAAAATGCTGTGCAGCATTATGTATTTAAAAGATTTATGTTTATTTACTTCTTACTAAATCTAATCTATAATAAATTTCAGTATACATATTAGTGATATTCAGTTTCATATAATCTGTAAATTAATCTTATTTTAAGGAAAACTTTTGAATTTTGTGCTAATGATGACTGTTATTTCGATTGGAAGGTAGTAGTTTGGGTTTGCCCCTCATGCCTTCACTTTCCACCTTAACCGACAAGTACCAAAACCTGCTGAAAATTGTCCGACTGAACAGTCACATTTGCAGTTGGCATTATTGTTGTCTGAAAGTTTATAAAACAATATATTTTCTGAACAAGTCTGATCTACATTTTAATCAATAACTGATAGTCTAGTAATTAAAATTATATGATATAGTAGTTAATGTATATTTTTATTATCAATCTTAGATTGGAATGACGCTTCATGCAAGAGTTACCAAAATTGATATTGAGAGATTTGCTGTTGACTTGACATCTAAAACTTCTGATTTAGCTGACAAAAATAATGAATGGAGGTAATGGAAAATTTTTATTTTATTTAAAATATTTAACATTATTGCAAAAGAAAGTTTTTGCACAATTACTAATTCAAGTATCATAATATTCAATAAAATATTTTTGTGCAAATTATAACACAGCAATAATTATCATTCTTTCTTTTACAGACCACCCAAAGATCAATATTTTGATTATGAAGCGGAAGAAAAAGACACAAAAACTGAAGTTGATATTGCCAAAAAGCAGAATCGCCAAGGTAAGTTGTTTATCACTGCAAAAAAATAGTTATATTTCCTTGGGTAATAGTTAATAGTCCTTCATATAATGTGATGTTGTGTCTCCACTAAATGTAAAAATTGTTTTTAAATTTAACACTAAATTTTATTATTGATATTAAAATGCTGTCATATACCTACTTCATTTCATGGCTGCATTTACTTTTTTAAAACTTTATGGGTCCTCTAACAGTTTTTAGAATAAAAATAAAATTCCTTCATTGCTAATTCAATAATGTTACAAGTTGCATAGAGGTTTTTTAATATGTAATAGGACTTAAAGAAATGAATAAGCACTTGCTGTTTTTGTATTAAGGTTTTATAACATAAATTAAGTAAGCTTTTAAATTGTAGTGTTATTTATTTATTTTTACTATCATATATTTTTTTAATTTAATATCTCCCTGACTTGTATTTGATTTTTAAAAAAATCTATTACTTTAGAAGATAAGATTAAAACAAATTATCTTATTCATTGTCATCCTAATTTAATTGTATATGTTTATACTTAAAAATAGATGCCCTCACATCAGAAAACTGAGTTCTTCATATTGCTTATATTTTTGAAAGAAAAAAAAAATAATGATTTTATAATTTTGATTTTTTAAAAATATTTTTAATAAAATTCTAATATAATTATCCTTTACATTTAGAATAATATCCTAAACATTAGATTGGAAAAAAAAAAAATCCAATTCCTATAATTACATTGATATCTATTTTTAAGTGACATAGGAATTTTGTAGTTTCCTAACTTAAAATATGGCAATGGAATTGAATATAATATTTTTACTTGAAACAAATGTATTGAAATGGCTTTAAAAAATTGCTCTTTTTAAAATAAAATTTACTTTTATACTATTGAAAAATCTTATAAACAAGAATAAAAACCTGATACTTAAAAATATTTGAATTAAATAATTTTATTATTTTTAAGTAATTCCACCAATTTTCATTATTTATAAAAAGACAGTAGTTTTGTTGTATTTTCTACCTTAATTAAATCCATTGTAGATGAAATAAATGTTTCTCTTTATAGTGTATCTTAAGCGAGTTATTGTTCATCCATCATTTAAGAATGTGGGCTTCCCAGAAGCTGAAAAGCTCCTAAAAGATATGGATCAGGAGATGTAATAATAAGACCAAGCAGTAAGGTATTGTATGCATATATTTTTTTTTCCTGTGAAGAAAATGTATTGAAACATTTTATTCATTTACTTACAATCTCAACTATTAGGGTAAAGATCATCTAACTGTGTCGTGGAAAGTTGCTGATGATATAACCCAACACATAGATGTTAAGGAAGAAGGCAAAGAAAATGATTTCAGCTTGGGTCATTCTTTACTTATTGATGGGGATGTAAGTATAATTCTTATTACTTGATAATTGACTGTATAGAGCAGGGGTCTCCAAACTACGGCCCGCGACAGCGAATAGCTTATTGTTGCTGTAATAAGTTGGATAAAAAAACACAGAATGATAATAACTCAGTTTTATTGACTTTCTAGGTAAAACTTAATGACAAGTATAATACGCAGAAAATTTAACTTAAGCATAACAACTAGCAAATAATTGAAATGAATCCCATTAACATTATAAATTAGGGAACAACCCGCTGTTACCCTCGGTAGTTATACCTACCTGTTTCCGCTTTTAACCACTAGATGTCGTCAAGTGTCACGGTCGTATCGATACACACAATAGTAATAGTAGTAATTGAACCAGCAAATTTAGCAAGCTTATACTCATTCAGAGCGCGTACTCGGCGATTAGTCTAGAAATTATAGATAATGGCAGAAAAATTAAAACGGTTTTGGCCCTCGGTACTTACTAGAGTAAACAGTATGGTCCTAAGGCTGGAAAGTTTGGAGACCCCTGGTATAGAGTAACCTCTCTCTTCTATGCAGCACAAAATATTTTGCTGTATTTTCGAGCTTCAATAGCTTTAAGGGGGGGGATATCAAAGATAAAGTACTCTAGATAAAAGATATGCATATTTAACATCTACAAGTTTAATGTATATATTTAATGAAAATGGGAGCAGTATGGTGTTGCCATCAGGCTGTGGAGATCAACAAACAATCGAATGCTCATGAAAGTAAAAACTCAATCGGTGCCAGATTATAGAGAGGTTAATGATTATTAAATTCAAAATAGTAAAAGTTTTATAGAAGTAAATATTTGTCAATTGATAGTTTAGCCTTTAAACATTTAACTTCCAAATATCACTTTATTAGGATTGCTTTTATGCATTGTTCATTAGATATATTTTAAAACATGATATCCGACATCTAGGATATATCTATTTGAGAACTGATATAAATAAATGTTACATAATTTAAGAGTATTTTGTATGTAATTTTTAAGCTAAAATGCTAATGTTTAATTTGTACATGAAAAATGGTAACAGTGATTGATATTCTTTAAGCGATTGATTAGGTTCAAAGGTTTTTAAGCACCATAAAAAATATTTAAATCATTGGTAGATAGGTATTTAAAAAATATATAAATATTTCAAATTTATTTTCACACAAATATTTATTTTTTTGAAATTCTAAGTATATAAAAATTTCAAGGAAGGTTTACAATTTCATATTGAGGTAACATTAGGCTGTAAATTGAAACGTTCTCATTTAAAAGTTTTGAGATTTTTTTAAAATGAAAAAAATTAAAATTATTAAAAAATTTTCTGATTTACTTATAGTCATTTGAAGATTTGGATGAAATAATAGCTCGTCACATTCAGCCAATGGCTGGTTATGCTCGAGATTTATTGAACTTCCGTTATTACACTGCTGCTAATGGAGGTAAAAAGGAAGACACGGAAAAAGTTCTTTATGACGAGAAAAAAAAGGCACCATCAAAAATTCATTATTATATATCGGCTTCCAAACAGTGGCCTGGAAAGTTTTTGCTTTCATACTTGCCACGAAATAAAGTAAGTACAAGATTCATTTGATATTGCTTCTTTAATTATTGTGTTTAATAGTTAACTAAATTATCCCTTGTTATTCATTTAATATTTTTAATGTTCAATTGCTCTGTATAACAATTAGAGAAAATTTGCTCAAATGTAGTCACTAAGTATTAATGGTTTTTAAAATTCGAATATCTCAAAAATTGCCTTTATTATCTGCAATAAATATTCAAATATATCAAATTATCCTCCTTTTCCCTGAAACTTTCTTCTCTGTCTGTATTTAATCAGAATAAAATTATTTAAAAGTTCTTAATTTTGGATTCTAAGAAATTCCTTAATAGTTTTCAAATTTGCAGATATCTTCTCAAACATTATTTTGTATATATTATGATTGAATTTTAAATTTTCAGGTAAGACATGAATTTGTTACCTGCACTCCAGATGGTTTGAAGTATCGTAGCAAAATGTTTAGATCTGTGAATTCATTATTTCGGTGGTTTAAAGATCATTTCAGGGACCCAATACCAGGTACTACACCTGCTATGTCAGTTCGTACTCCAATGGGCCAATCTTCCTATATAGGAAATACTCCTAGTATTAATCTCGCAAGTAAGTCTTTTTTTTTTTTAAAATATTTTTATGTAAATTCATTTTCCTCTGAATTCAATATTTAATGTTCTTTTTTATATATATTTGACAAAATTGAATGATGCAAATTTTTATCCTATTAACTGATTGTTCTATCGATCTTAGCCAAAATAATTTATTATTTTTTTTAAAAGTCTTTACATTTATTAATTAAATTTTCTGTTTATTGAACAAAAAAAAAAAAAAAATCAAAACTGCATGCGTAGATATAAATAAACCATAAACAACATTTTTAGTACTTTCATTCCCTGAAGATTTAAATTCCTGTTATTAATCTGTTAAATTTAATAAAAGTGACATCTATAAGATATTATTTTGAGATAATTACAATAAATCTATCAAGTTTACTGGGTTTTTTTCCCTCTCTTTTTGTGTTACAAAGATTTTTTAATTGGTGTTTAATAATTTTATTTTATAGCTTTGGATCCTCAAGCTATTCAAAGAGCTGCAGCCAACCTGCCAAGTCATGTGTTCAGTGCTTTATCTCAAGTGGCTGGTCAAACCCCTGGTGCCTTTCATGGAGCAAGTGCCTTTGCTGCTGGTTATAGTGGTGGTTATGGTTATGCGCAGGTATAGAATCTTTTAAATAAAACTAGTTTTATATAATGTGATGACGATTCTGTATGTCAAGTTTAAAATTTTTAGAGTAATTGATTTAAGACATTTATATTTAATAATAAATTATGTTAGTTAAAACAGGACTTACTACATAGCTAAGCTTTTATTATAATGATGTGTGCATGGAAAATGTAAGTGCAACTAGTATCATAATACATAGGTGTAACTTGGTCTTTAAAAGTAATTTGCTTATAAGAAACTTTATGGTTTAACGTATCAATAACAGACTTTCTTGCAACCTTTTCTGTTAAATAATTTTAGGCATGTAACATGCGATTGTTATAGCTGAAATTTCTTTCTCTTTACTGTGAATCTACAAGTTCATGGAATCAATTACTCGATCAACTGAAATAAAATTGCAACATCTTGTTTCTGTAAATGTTTCTTCTTTTGAAGAGAAAGATATAAAAAATAAAATAGGGAAATGTATAAACTATTATTATCTTGAAATGTTTTTTAATCACTCAACCTCAGGAATAAAAATATTTTTACATTCTTATAACCTCAAAAAAATATATAAATACAGTTATTAATATAGTATTATATAAACTGAAAATTTGTGCTTTTAAGTTTTGTTAGGTTGTATTTTGAAAATAATAATTTTTTTCACAGCCTTATACTCCTTCTCAACCAATGGCTACTCCTATGGCAATAACACCATCCTATCATGCAATTCCAACACCTGCTCATTCCCAAGTACCTACTCCAAGATACTCGCAAACACCACAACAGAACTGGCAACATCCAACTCAGACACCTTCTCGTTCTACACCAAAGTATGTTGATTACCAATTTTTAAATATCTTTTGTTTGTCTTTTGTTTGTTAAGTTTATATTGTTGAGTAAACAGGTGATTTTGAGTTGCTAAAAATATATATGATATAATAGAATTGTGAAGCAATTATTAATAAATCACAGCTGCTAATTAATATTAAAGGGGGGGATATAGGTGCCATATTTCAAGCACCCTAGCTTTCAGAATTAAATAGCCTTAATATTTAATTACTTTTACATTTCTGACATACATTTCTTTATGAAAACACTTTCAAATTTAAAAAAATAATAAATTACCCTTTTTTTACATACCTTATCATAAAAGCATAGCATTCTCATTAGTAATCAATTTGTTCTTTTTATGTTAAAAATATTGGTAAAACATTTTAGTTGATGGAATACTAATAAATTATCATGTAAACACAAAGTTGATATTAGGATTGACCAACTTGTTTCTATTTTAGGAGCTCTGGAACTACGACACAAGATTGGAAACGTATGGCAGAACAGTGGGCCAAAAAAAGCCAAGAAAACATGAATCGATCCACTCCAAGGACTCCTGCTCATGGATCTCCAAGTCCAATGGTTATGGAATCTACACCTGCAGATGCCACACCTCTTATTGATGAATTTTAGTGGCTTAAAAAAACTTTCTTCCATGGTTACTGTACATAGCTTCCGACGTAAATTGTTATAGGATTTGGATAGAATACCAGCGTGTTTGGCAGGTGAAATGAATATATTCCATGTGTCCTGAAGAAAAAAGAGTAATTGAATATTACATAAATCATTAATTACAGACTTTATTGTTATTTTCATAATCATTTATTATTATTGGCATGTTGGTACTTTTTACATGAAAAAATAAATTGTAAACATTATTGTGATTAAGTTTATAATATTGGATATGATTTTTTTGCTAATATTAGTGTATAAAAGTAATTTTGAATATCTATGCTCTGAATTAATTTTTCAAGCCAAATTACAATATTCTATCCATATTCTATATATTTACGGTATAAGGGATTTTAAAATATTTATTTTTATGTATAAATGAAGTCAAAAATTATACTATTTTTTTATGTCTTGCCTGACTACAGAACTTAAAACTTTTACTTGCTGTAAAGAACTTCTCTTCAACTATATGTTGTGGCCTTTTAAATTATTTTCTTTGAAACAGAAATCAAGCTATATTTTTTAAATACATGAAATATATTGTACAAAGGTAAAATGACTGTTTGTAAATAATATGGCTTTTGAATTGTTAAGAAGCTGTTTATTACTCATTTCCAAAATAAGATGCATCATTTTTCAAAGTTATTACAGTGTGAATAATGTTACTCATGAAAAAAATACTGAATTTAATAAAAATATAAATGCTGTGGTTAAATTGAATGATAAAACATACCATGAATATATATATATATCGCAGCTTCTGAAAATTATGGAAGTGCCTTACTGACGAGGAAAATCAATTGCTGTATCAATTACCTAGAAATAAATTATAGAAAAATATGAAAGCCATATATTTAGTTACTAAAATATTATTTTTCAAATAACCATTGTAGTATAATGAGCCACTTGCTATATGGCATTACCTTTATAAATTAATTTTTTTTTTGTAATATATATGCTTATGATTTTTTGTTAAAATTACATAATTTCAATATATTTTAGTACATGAGATTGTATAATTAATAAAAATCTATAGATTTATCATGCTTGATAATTTTTATACATATTTTTTGTTGTTTTTATTGTGTGTAACCAGAATTTTCATATCACCTCACAGCACTTTTCTTAGTCATTCATTGAAAATTAATAAATTCTTTTTTGAAGATAATTTTAAGACTAAACATTTTGGTATGCTATCCTACTAATTCAAGATTTGATAGAATTCATTTAGCATATTCATTATATTGACATTATTTTTTTGCTGTATTTTTATACTCTTAACTAAAATTACAAAACATTTCTTTTTTGCATTTTACGGTCTTTTATATGCTGTTTAGAGCTTAGTGTTAAGTTTTGTGTAACTTTGTATACTTGAAAAAAAAAAAAAAAAATTAAATGTTAAAAACTAAACTAGCCATTGTGAATTTCATTTCATTATTGAGAAAAAAGAAGCACTTACATTTTCTGGCACTTGCCATGATAGAAAAAGATAAAGTAAATGTTCTATCATTTGCAAAAACATAAAGAAACCTCCAGCAATGCATCCTTGTTTCCAAAATCTATCAAAAATTACATAACAGGAAAATATTAATAGCCATTTTTAAGTTACAAAAAATGAATGAAACCACATTCGTGGTGAAAGGAATTGAGATGACACAAAATATGTTTTGGTTAATATGGATCCAAGGCCCACTTTAAATAAACTGTTGCATAATAAGGCTCTTGGATAACCATAAGTCTACTGCAGTAACCTCTCTTTAATGCAGGACCACAACCATGCCAAATTATCAAACGCTCAAGGTAAAAATTAAAATGTACATATTTAATGTGTTTATGCACATTTTGAATCTATATAGACAATATAAATATCTAATGAATGTGAGTGATATTGTGTCGTTATCTGGCAGTCAACAAATGCCCAATAGGTGTTGCATAAAAAGAGATTACTGCATTCATAAAATAAATATATGTTAATCCATGTCTGATCAATTTATTTCAATCAAGTGTGAAAAGCATACTTTTTTTTTAGTCTGCAAGGAAGATTATCCACTGGCTCCTCCATGACTAGACTATAGACTTTTTTCAACTCTTCCAGCTACATCGTCCCATTGATACATTTTTGATAATTGCTTATGAGCCAAGTCCGGTGGCATAACTTTATTATTGGCACGATCTTGCATTGCTTGCTCCAACCCATTTAATAAGCCTTGATACAAAAACAAAATACATGCTATTATATATATTATATTTATAAAATAAATATCCTTCACCTGTTAATAAAATCCCTAATGATTTAATACCCATTTATGTGAATAATTATTCCAGTGATTGTTTCCTATATGACAAATCAATGGAATGTATATATTAAATGCAAATTCCCTTAATTATTTATCAGAAAACACTGTTTCTTTATTTTTTCCTCAACTTAGAAATTGATTAAGTTAATTTTATATAGCGAGAGCATTATCAAATTATGACATTGATTCTATATGCCATGAAAAATTAAGCTGCCTGATTGTTTCATTAGTAAAGAAATATTTTACAAACAGCAAGAGTTTATTTTAAAAACCATAAGTAACATGTTAGGTGTTTTTAATAAAATAAATTACTAGTACGAATAAAAAGAAAATATGTCCTTAAAGAATTTTAAAAAATTTCAACCTACTTTTCTAAATTTATGATTTACTTTCTGTATATAATTTTATGTGCATGATTTTAAAATGCGACATCCTAAATGAATTTATATTAAGATTTTTGTTAAGATTATTATAAACACAATTTTCATAATAACTTAAAATTTTAATGTGATTGTTAAAATTTCATATTTAAAAAATAGATTTGAGAAATAGTTATAACAACTTAAAAATAAAACTCGTATATTCATATGAATTTCAACAAAATAAATAATTATACCATCAACTGATGGTTCAGTCAACCATACAAGATTTGGTGGTAAGACTTCAGGTACTCCACCAACAGATGTAGTTACAACTTGCAGTCTACAAAAAAAAATTATGATATTTGAAATAAACATTATTTTTATCTGTACATTGTTTTTTAAAATAGAAATTGCAATTAAAGAAATTTTAAAAAATGATACATAGATAAAAAATAGTAATTACTAAAATGATTAATAAACAATTTTACAAATAAAAATTATAAAAAAAACAATAACAAGATAACTAAAAAGCTTTTGAAATCAAATATAAGTTTTCATAAATGAATTTAAAAACTCTTTGAGTTAACTCTAATTGGCTCAACAAAAATGATTTAAATCAAATTAAAAAAAATTCATGTATTCTTCAAAAATTTCATGATACATTGAACTATGGATCTCTGCACCAAATCTTTGGTTTGCTTCTACAATTATATTCAAAGTGATTGCAGCTATGCAGGATGTTCATTCCTGTTACAGCTAACAATTTAAATTTTATTTTTAAAAAAGTGAAACTTTTCAAGATTCAGCTAAATTAACGAATAGCAATATTTCAATAATTTTAAAGTTAAAAGTATTTTCAGTAATAAAACTTTGTTATCATTACAATGTACTTTTATGATAACTTTCTTTTTCAAATATTTAGTACAACAAATTTCAAAGATAAATAATTTTTTCCCAAGTGAACATTAATGTGCAATTATCAATTCTTTAAAAAAAAATTTTATTTTGTCTGACACAATTTTTCTTTACATTTTCATTAGTTAATTCATTTCAATTTTTTTTTTATTGAAATTTCAATATTTCATAGCACAATTCAAATTCATTTAAAAATTAAATATTGTATCATGCATTGAAATATAAAGGATTGTTCATTAATATTTGAATACCAAATATATAAAAAAAAAAAAAGGATTTTTCTTAGGTTTAAAGGAATTTCAAATAAAGATAGTTTAATCATTCAGTATTACATGCGAAAAGAAAATAATTACTTTCATTTTTTAACAGAATATAATTCAAGAAATAAATAATAACAAAAAAAAAAAAAAAAAAATATATTGCAAAATAACATTATAATACAAAAACCTTACCCACAGCAAGCAGCTTCTAAAATTGCCATGCAAAAAGCTTCTGTGAGAGATGCATTTAAAAAGATGTCCCCTTTGATTAAAACCTAGAAGAATTAAATTCAGCTATTTGTTTTGATTTTAAGAGAAAATATATCCTGTGACATACATAAAAAAATAGTAAATTTTATAAAATGATTTTTCCATATATTTTTATTTTTAACAACATGCAATTCTTTCTAAAACTATTTTATTTCAATAGAATAGATTGAAAGTAATATGAAAATTAAATTTTTATCTATAATAAAAACTGTTATAATTTTAAAATATATTATTCAAGCACATAAAGAATGTGAAAAAAAATGTTTAATCAACTCGGATACTCTCATGTTTGACAAAGACTAGAGGAATGAAATCTAGGAATTGCCAATGTTATCTTATTTCCACTAAAACTAATCTGGTCCTTAAGAAATGTAACAAGTGCATATTAATATCAATTTGTACACTATATTACTTTTAAAATAATTTTAAAGCAATGTATAAACAAACAAAGATCTTCCCCCTTTTATTTGCATAATTAAAAAACAGGCTTACATCTCGGACATTTTCGTGTTTGACAGAACCTAGAAGAATTACTCTTTCTTGCAACTGATAACGTTCTCTAACTTCTTCTAAAACTATTCTTTTGGGTCCATCACCACCTTCAATAATATGAAACAAATCAGGTTATAAAAAGTTACAGTTGCAAATATGCCTTTATAATTAATAATTTTGTTTTTTGCTGAATTGCAAATGTTCCTAATTTTTGTAACAAAGAATTACAAGGTTTTAATCATATAAGCTATAAGGATATTATGAAGCAAAATTATGTGTTTTATAAAAATTAAACTTACCTATTAAAAAAATTCACTTCTGGATGCCTAGAACAAATGATTGGAATAACTCCAGCGAGTAAATCAATTCCTTTTCTATACACCAGCCTACTTATTACAACTACTGTAACTGTAAAAGAATTAATTTATTAAATTATTTTAAAGAAAACTTGCATATATAAAATGAACATTACTTTATTCAATGATTGTAACACATTCATTATATTTTCTTTATTATAAATCTTAAATTCATAGATGAAATATAACATTTTTTTTTTTTTCATTTTTAAAATTAACTATTCTACACAAATAAATTGATTTTAAGCCATATTATTAAAATATAATATTTCTTTTAAAAATCTTTTATTAAGAATGATATAAATAAATTTTAAGAAGAAAAGAAAATAAAGAAAAATTAAAATTTTAAAAGAAA
Organism: Caerostris extrusa; assembly: GCA_021605095.1. Taxonomy (NCBI): domain Eukaryota; kingdom Metazoa; phylum Arthropoda; class Arachnida; order Araneae; family Araneidae; genus Caerostris; species Caerostris extrusa. Next base: position 81,341 of record BPLR01002533.1, read on the forward strand.
TTTAAATTAAATTAAATTTTAAATTAATAATTTAAAAAATTATTAACTTTTAATTTTTTTAAATAAATTTCATAAAGACACAATAAAATGCACTAATTAATCAAAAAAAATTGTAAAATAAATAAATACTTACCAGTAGACTTCAAAGATTTATTAAGATCAGGTTTAAAAATAACAGTATCCACAGCATTTGGAATAACAGAAATTACGTTGGGATGAACATTAGCTCTTAAAGCCGTGTTTTCTTTCCTTAATTACGAAAAGAAATTATACATTATGCAGTTAAATGTATTAAAAACAGACTATAAAATAAATAAAATATGTATATATTGGTGTTTATGTGTATTGCAATGTTCAGTTTTTGTTAAATATCATCAAACAAAATTTGACTAGCCTTGGTACTCAACCATGCGTTAAAAATTCAAAAATTAATATTATTCTAAATAATTTTTAATTATCTGAGAATTTATTAATTTAAAATAGAAAAACATTTCCAAAAGTATTAATTTGTACAAAAATCATGATTTTATTTTTGAAAAATAATTTTAAGAAATGAGAAATCTATAATTTCAGTAATATTACATAAAAATCATTAATTTTACATAGCATGTTCATACATCATATATACAACAGCGGTAATCTACACTATCTTTGGATGCTACATTTCAGATTATATGAAAGAAGCATTAATTCTTATTTGAAATATTCCTATTTTTAATTAATCAGCACTTAACTGAGCTTGTGCAAATTAACCTAACCAATCATCATGCAAACTTTTGATAATGCTAAGATGGACAACATTTAGACGGCACCCACAAGAAACTTAACACTTCAGACCACCAAAATAAATTTTACAAAATTACTTGATAAAATCAGAATATATATATATTTGGATAACAATTTTATTTTGTTTTAAATAACTTCCTTCAATAATTATTTTATTGAATGAAATAAAATTATTTTTGGACATTAATCAACTTCAGTTTTTACTATCATTTTATCACTATCTGTGTTATTACTACCCCTAATATGTATGCTACTTTTCTATTAAATTAATTAAAAAATTAAAAAGTTTAAAATAAAAAATAAATGGATTTTATAGATGGGCCTTTTTTTTTTTTTTTTTTTTTAGTCTTGAAAATGATTAAAACAATGCACGTCCACATTCATTTGTTATTTATACACAGTCCAGTCACATTAATGTGACCAACACCTACTTTTGACGTCAACGTGAAATAACCAATCACAAAAGGCAGGTGGCAGCACATTGCAGTGGAGCGCATACAAAGAATTCTACTTAATACCACATTCCACACTCCACTTAAAGCCAGAATATACAAGAGTGTATATTCTGGCTTTTGACAGGTGGTCACATCAATGTGACTGGACTGTGTAATATATTTTGAATAATTATAATTATGTTATTATTGTTACATAATATGTGTAAGATAAATCCTCTGATTAAATTTTATAGCCGCATTTATAATTTGATAAAAAAAATTAAACAATTTGTTTTGATTTAAAAGATGATTTTTTTCTGTTATCAATAAAAACATTTCTAAGCTTATCATATTACAAACAAACAATGGATTACATTTTTCATAATTATGTTCAAATCATTAAAAATTGTTTTACCCTGTATGAGATACACATATAACATGATTACAAACAGAAAGGCACATTTGAAGAAGTTTATTAGTAATAATTGCACTGGCATCAGCAAATCCAAATAAAGAATGATCAGTGAAAACAGTCTTCAATCCCATTGTTTTAGCATGAAGCATGGCTTCATGAGCTAAAGCAGAAAAAGCCTAGAAAATATGGTAGAATATATATAATAAATTTTAAAAAATTCATTTCTGTAATAGAATATTTTCAAATATTGATAAATAAATACAATATAACTTACCGAATGTCCATGTACGATTGAAATTTTTTCTCTTAAAAGAATGTTACGTACTAGAGGAAATGTAGTAAACAGGGTGGGCAAAGTGCATTGATTGTAAACCACCCAAACTGGTATATAATAAACCTAAAAACATTATTGTAACAAGATAAAAAATTTAATAAAAATCTTCTAAAAATACATCTCAAATGTTTAAAATAGTAGCAAAAATAAAAATTAAATACAAACTTATTCTGATTTTTTTTCTCTCCTTTTTTAATAGATGGTGAAAAAATTAATTATTTAAATGAAAAGTAATTAACATTTCAACATATGTTATGATTAATTAAATATTAAAATAAAAAATAAATAAGAAACAACTAATATGAAACAAACAACTCTAATGCATCAATATTATTAATACATAATTTAAACAACATCTAAAATTATCAGAAATCAATATTTCAAAAACAATGCAATAGTTGCAATTTAAAGCAAATTTTATTACTTTTAAGCCATTTGTTAAATAACGAATGCCTTTACGGTTTCCATATGCATGAGTTATTACAATGACTTTATGTCCTTTTAAGAAGACAAAGGGAAAGTTGATAAATATGACTTTCAACTCCTCCTGTGTTTGGGTAAAAGAAATCTGACACCATACTAAAAAGAGAGAGAGAGAAATGAAAAGGCTTGATATATTTAAAAAAAAATACTTTTAATAACATAATTTTTAATATTTTACATATTTAAATCAAAATATTACCAATAATAAACTACATATAGAGAATCTTATGACTGACTCATAAATGAAACATTCATTCACATAAATACATTAGTAATTAAATGAATTCATTATCTTATTTTATTGTTATATGTAATTAGCCTTTAACAGATAATTATTCCCATACAGAAAATAATAAATAACAAAAGGCAGCAGTATCAAAGCTCCATATAATTTTACTGTAGAATCTAAATTAATACAATTGATAAAAATATCATAAGACAGGATGCCACATTAAATTTATAAAATTTCACATTGTCTACTTTTAGTATAAAATTACAATTATTTAATAGTAAAACACAGATTTGTGTATGAATAAGCAAATATAATTTCCATTATATAGTTTGAACTTGAATCTTTAATATGCAGTGTATTTACACTATTATATTATGCATATGTTTTTATTTTACATATTTTAAGAAATTTAATTTTTACTGGATTATTTTAGGCAGCATATATAGTATGGTAATAAACATAATAAATTTACAGAATTTTTTTAAGAACTAAAAAAGAACTTTCAAAATTCTACTAAGGAAGTTTTTTTCATACTTTTCAATTATATTAGTTAATGAAATGATTAAGCTATAAATTTTTAAGTGTAAAATATATATGGTATAAAATCTGAAAGAATTTTTAAAAATATGCATGGAAAGATTAATTTTACTAATTTTTTTAATGTAAATAAATTTTTATTGAAATAACAAAAAATATGCACCAAATAAAATTATTACTATTTTATTGCATATAGTAATAATTTAATACAGCAATAATTTAATTTTTGAATGAACGTTAAGAGATTATCCTTTAGTTAATAATATAATTTGTATTGTGAACTATTTGTAGCATAATGTTTTTTAATAAATTATTTTATTAAAAAATATAAGACATTTCTGATGACTCATTATTTTTTGTTTAAAGCCATAAAATCTTAATCAAGCAAAAAATGAGCAAACTATCCACATAATTGTAACAAGAAAGCAACAGTTTTGTTTCTTATAAAAGGAGTACTAAGAGAAGAAATATTAAAATCTCGTTCATGAGAAAAAAAGTATACTTTTATTATCATCTTTAATTTAAAAAATGGAATCGCAGTTTAAAATACTCATGATCTTGAGAACATTTATTTGAAAATATAGGCTTTGATAATGTTGATAATATTTAAATAAATAAAACTGTTAAGAACGAGCTATATTATTATACCATATTCGATGTTTTGTTCTTGGCATATTGTAAATTATCTGTACAAATACATTTGACTTGTGGCTTTAAAATTTATGCTCCTTAACGACAAATGCATTAAATTTCAGTTTATATCATTAAAAACAAAACTAAAACACCATTCAATGTTTTCATTTGGACATTGTCAGTCAAGCGTACAGTGAAGAAACATGACCTCACATATGAAAGGATTTCCTGTGGTTGACTCATAAGTTACACATCCGGTCAAATAAATGTTTTTATTCATGTGTTGATGATTAAATGACTCATTATCTTATTTCATTGCAACGTATTATTAGAATAATGAGATAACTTTTTTCTCAATAGAAAAATAATAAAATAAAAAAAAAAATTTCTTACCAGAAGTGCAGTTTATTTACGTTTTCCCGTTTCCATGGTAGCCTCACAGTAGTAGCAGACGCTATAAATGCTTATGTAATAATTTGTTGAGCTTAATTTCATGTTGTATTTATGATTATGAAATGGTTGGTATTGATTGATTAGTTATAGTTTTAGTGTTATCAGCAATTTCTATTAATATTATATATAATCCGTGTATAAAATTTACTGTGCCTATAAGAAGTTATCTCATTATGTATTTGTGTATCATATTTTATGATATTATGTTTCTGTGCTTTTCTTTTTATTAAGTTTTTAAAAATAAACACGTTTTTAAAGAATTTTTTTAATTTTTCTTCTTACAGGATCGCATTTATCAAAGTGACATTAGTCAAGACGTCGGAAATTCACCTTATTCCACAATACCTTTATCTAAGACCTTGGAAGAACGAACGTTAAGAGATTATCCTTTAGTTAATACAATAATTTATTTTTTAATTTTTACAGTGAAGTATTTGTAGCATAATGTTTTTTTTTTTTTTTTTTAATTTACTTTATTTATTTGTAATTTGCTTCTCTTTCTTAATTTAAAGTTTTTTATTTAATTTCTTTTATTAACTTTCATGACACTTTTTTTTTTTTTTTATTAAATATTATCAAAACTATCTAGAGAAAAACTATACACTATAATATTATGCCCAATTTTTCATGTATAATTGATATAAGTGTATTTTTTATAGCCCTTAATGATTTAATTGACTAGTAAAATAACAGATTTGTGTATGAATCAGCAAAAATGATTTGCATTATATAGTTTGAACTTGAGCATTTGAATCTTTAATATGCAGTGTATTTACACTACTATATTATTTACTTCTGATTTTACACATGTTAAGAAATTTAATTTTTACTGGATTATTTTAGGCATCATAATAAGCGGTCGGTAATAAGCATAATAAATTTACAGAATTGTTTTTAAGAAAAGTTTTAAATTTATATAAGTTATATTTTAAGTTGTTTAAGTTTTAATTTTTTTTTTTTTAAATATGTAAAAATTATGCTTTAATTATCTAAATGTCTCAGTTTTATTCTTTAACACATTTTGAATTTTTTTAATGTTTATTATTATCCATAGCCATATGACAGTAATTGTTCACCAAATAAAGAAACACACTTTTCCTATCAAATTCGCACAGCTTGCAGTAAAATTAACAGTACCAAATGTGATGCGTAAGTGTAATCATTTGATTTTTCATCAAATACTTTTCAGCTAATTAAAAAATTTTATTACTTTCTTTGTTTTAAATAAAAATAACCTCAAAATAAGTATATTTTGATGATTAAAATATATAATCATTCATTAACCAAGATTTTTTTGCTAATGAAGTTTATTTTTCAATAGTTTGATCAGTTAGGATTTAGCTATATTATTTATTACTTTTTGAATATTTTCCTATAATTATCTTTTATATTAAAGAAGAAAAATTCAAAATTTAACAGCATTGCATTTTACATATATTTATTTTTATTTGAAGAATATTTTTATTAATATTATCCAATTTCTGTCTTTTATTATAATTGTTTAGTTAAATATATTTGTTAGATTTTTTAAATTTTATGCTTCACAATTTGTTTTAACATTGAATTTATATGCTTTTTACATTTACTTTATTTTTAACTGGTTCGGTTTTTTTAATAAGATATTAAAAAAAATTTTATATATATTTGTGGGGGATTATGTTTATCTGAAATATCTCAGGCATTTTTTAATATAATTCATATGAAAATTAAATGAATAGTTAATTTACTAGATACATCTTGTTATAAATATTCCTTATTGTTTTCTTTGTATTCTATAATTAGGCTGAGATTATCAAAAGTTATTGTTGTTGGTGATGTTGCTGTTGGAAAAACATGCCTTGTTAGACGGTAATTTATTTATTTTTTTTTTTTCTTTTATAAACTGCAATAATTTATAAATTTATGGTTTATTTAGGTTTAAAAGTTTCCCACACTTTTATCTATTATTATTATCTATTTTGATGTTTCATCAATATACATAAAATGGAATTTTTGCTAAATTATTGTTATTATTATTTCGAATTTATAACCTATTTTCATAAAATTTTAATTTTTAGTTTTTTTGCTATTATTGAAAAGATTCTTCAAGATAAGTGCAATTAAATAAATAATTTGCAGATTTAATTAAAATTTACTTAATCAAAAGTTTTTATCTTCAAATAGCAATCTAATGTTAAATAATTTATCTTAGAAGTATATCCTACTATAAAAAAATGCTCCTTTGAGTGAATATATGCATATATATATATATAGAGAGAGAGAGAGAGAAAGAGAAATGTTTTTAGTATACACACAGTATCAAAATATTGTATGGTATACCTATATTGTTCTAATAGGTCAATATCAAATTAAATTATTTCATTTTTTATCATAGTTTGGATTCAGACTACATGCATTTAATATTATTATTTTAGACTATTTATTCAACTAAATGTACCAGTTTTTTGTTTCTTAGTCGCTGATATTCAAATTGTAATTTTAATTTAATTATTTTTTTTTTTTGTTTTATAATTTCTTACCTGTAAAAGAATCATTTTGTTCAAGATAGATTGTTATTTTATAGCAATAATATTCAGATTAATAAAAAAATAAGTATTAAAAAAAACTTTCCAGATTTTGTGTTCAAGCATTTGATACAAATTACAAAGCTACTATTGGTGTGGATTTTGAAGCTGAAAAGTTTTATATATTGGATGTCCCATATATTTTACAAATGTAAGTAAAATATTTTTCATTTTATTTCTACTGTATTATAAAAAGATTTCAAGTTATAATTCATTTCATTGTTAAATAAAGATATTTTTACACATTTTTATGTATAATAATCTATTAAATTAAAATTATTAGTTAATTTTTATATTAAAACTAAGCCATATTTATAATTTAATTTTTCCAACTATACATATTTGCTTACTTTGATTTAATGTCTCAGAAAAAGAAAACTATAATATTCACAAATTTCTGTTTTTTTTTAAATATGAAATTTTGAATTTATAGCACATTTAAAATGATAATTAATATGTTAGTTATTTATTTGATATAAGTTTTCATGATTTTATTATTTCTTTTTTAGATGGGACACTGCTGGCCAAGAAAAATTTAAATGCATTGCATCATCATACTACAGAGGTGCTAGAGGTACTGTAATACTTATGCATACTTATTGTAAAACTTAGTTAAATAATTCTTTGTGTAAAATATAAAAAAAAAAAAAAAAAATTAAAAAAAAAGACTTTAGAAGACTACTTATGAAAAAGTAATAATATATTTTTTAAAAATATTGCTTCACCATTTTCAATTTCTTTTAACTAATTAATAATAATTTTATTGCTATACATTTTTAATTCATAAATCTTATTATTATTAAACTTAAAAATTTCAATTTTAAAAATATCTCTTTGAGTATTGTTTATTAATTACTCTTTGAATTATAAGTCATTCTTAAAATGTAATCATTGTTTTTTATCATAATATTTTGAAATTGAAGTAGAAAATATATAACAGCTTTGTAATGAAATGAATAAAATAATAAAGAATAGCACTTTAAAAAATTTGTTATTGAAAAATAGCACTTAATATACATTTTAACAATGATGAAATTGTTCAATTAAAACAACTATATTAATCTAGTTAAATAGAAGTAAATGAATTTTTTTAATTTTTAAATTATTTTTTACTGATGTATAATACTTAAATTAATTTCTTAACAGAAATTTATAAGAAAAATGGCAGTTTATTGAAATTTCTTTACTGTTAAACCTTTTAAATTAAAAAATATTTTGCTAAAGTTGACAATGCAAATTTTGATATGGAAAAACTATTTGTAATGAATATGTCATTTAGCATATGTTTATTTACAAATTAATTCCTTTCTGCATAAGTAATGTAAATTAAAGATTTTTATATTAATAATTTATCAAATTAATGCTGGTTTTTTTTTTTTTACAATTATGTTATTTTTATTTTCTAGTTGTGATATTAGTATTTGACTTTTCCATCATATCATCACTATACAATATATCTAAGTGGCTAGATGATACATTAAAATGTGCAGATAATCCTTTGTTATTTCTGGTTGGCACAAAGAAAGATATGGTTGTAAGTTCTTTTAAATAATAAACAGTTATTCTATATTTATTAAAAAATAATGATAAATATTTAAATCAAGGAATTTACAATGAATATATCGGTCTTCTTGATGTATTAAAAATTTTCATTTTAAGTAAAAACCATAATATCGTAAAATTTATGTAATAGAATCCAAAATGTTATATTTCTCATTTTAATATTTTCTTTTTAATTAAATTGTGTATATTTTGTTAGCTACTTTTCTTTAATAAAAAAAACCTTATAAATAACTTTATTATAGCTTAATAAATATATTAGCTTAATAAATATTTTGAGGAAAAAAATTTCTAATTTTTGTATTTAAGAAAAAAAGAAATTGTAGCTTTTTAGTATCTTTAATATTTTTAAATAATTTATTTGTGTAAAAAATATATTGATTAAATATATTTTTGCCTTTTATTTATATTGCAGAGTAATTCTGTTTATAAATTAACTGAAAAAGAAGCTATGAAATTAGCAAATGCAATTGGAGCTGAATATTGCCCAGTATCTTCCAAGACAGGTAAAAATAATTTTGCAAAATCATATAAATTTAATTATAATGTATTACTAAGTACCAAGAACACATGATGTTTCTGAAACATTTTTATGTAAATTTAGAATTTTTCATAAATTAATAATGTGTATGTGTTACATTGAGAAGGAATTTGTTTCCTAAATGAAATAAATTTCCATTGCAATATTGAAAAATTTTAAATTTTTATTAAAATTACAATTGATTTTTAATCAAAAAGTCAACAAAATATTTGTACATTTCACAAAAATTATGAATAAGATAAACGAAACAGTATTCAACTAGATGTTTATCATTTTATTGTTGGAGTAGATGGATTTAATAAAATATGTTTTTTAATAATTAATTATATTAAATTACATGGAATTTTAAATTAAAATTTATTAATAGTATAAAACTACAACCTATTAAAATTTATTTTTGATTTAAGATATGAATTATAAACTTTTGGTTGAAGGTTTTATTTTTATTTATATTTTATGCACTTTGTGTAAAAAGTATCAGTTTTTATCAGAAATTTTTCTATGCACTCAGACTCTTTTAACAAATATTAATATTTGAAAATTTTAATGTCATATTTCTTTGTTTATTATAAATAAATTATTTATTTATAAGGAGAAAACGTGGAGAGACTTTTTAAAACGAATTGCAGCTTTAACGTTCAGTGAAGATATTTTGAAAGAAACAACTAAAAATGATGACATAAAAATTTCTGAAGATTTTGTTAGTAAGTAAATATTATTTTTATTTCTGTAGATTTAAAAGCGAAAGATTTATGTATATGTGTGTCTGTATTTCTTGAAGAAATCCAATGTTTGTTCATAATTTTATTATCTGGTGTGTAGCTAAAAATTTTTTTGATATGCATTAGTTCTTTACTAATTATATAAAAATAATTTTTGTAATAAATTAATTTATAAAATTATTAACGATTTGTAACATGATTTATACTAACCGTTTTTATAGCTATCAGTTTTTAACTACTTGAAAAGAAAATAATCATTATACCTTTTTATGCATATGTTTTTTAAATTTAATTTGTTCTGAAATAAAATGTTAAAAAATTAATGAATGTGTAATATAAATTTTCAAAACTGAATTAGGAGAGCACAACGAGAGAGTTTAAATTAATATAAACGATTCAATTATGAATATTTGATACTGTTATACCTTAATAACATGATTAAAAAGTATTTTTTCCATTATTTTCTTGTTAGAAATATTAATTGGTGTTAATTTAATCAAAAAGTTATTGAATTTAATATAATACTTACTCCCAAATTCTTGAAATCACATGTTACATTTGCTACTTTATTTTGTAGTTAAAACTTTTTGTATTATAAATTTAAGGAATTTATAATATTAAACATACATTTCATTTCATCTCATCATAAATAAAAATTCTGCCATCATAAAAATTCATTTCGTTTACATAATGATTAAAAAGATTACTTTTGAAATAATATAAATATAATCTAAATATCCCAACTTCATATATCAGATACCTACTATAATTAGCAAATTCAAATTAAAGTTCAAATTTCAAAAAAATTTAGTTATTCCATATTATTTTTCATATCAGAAAAAAAAAAAAAACAAATTTTACATATCCATGATGAAAAATGTCTTTAAGTGATGGATTTTCACATTTGTTCACAATTTTTTTTTCTCTCATTTTCAGAATGTGTCTTTAATCTTAAATATTTAATATTTATTAAAAAGTATATAATGTAGAAATAAGAAAAATTAATGTGATAATATCCTTTAATACAAATACTACCAGAAAGAAAAAAATAGTGATTTTCGTTTTTTATTTCATTTATGTTATTTTTAATTTTTATCTTAGGATCAGCAAAGTTAGCACCAAGAAGAAAAAAAGTAGTTGTATGAACAATTGTATGTAATGAAGCTGACTGTTTTTGTGATTAAGAAATTTAACATTGGGTAATTAATAATGGTGCTTTTCTATCTGTATTTAAATGTCATTTATATTGCATTTAGTTCTAGTTGTTTAAATTACATTGTATTGATTAGAGATTTTAATGCTTTTGAGTTTCTTGAATTAGAAAAAAAAAATGTTATATAGGATTAGGATATGCAATTTAAGATAAAATGTATTTTAAGTTCGGTTTTTGATAAGTTTAGTCAGTATATATTTTATATCTGTTTTTGTCATAAACAGTTATATCTATTTCTCTAGTTTCTATATTCAGAAGATTTTATAATTACTGTTTATTTAAAAGGTTTTCTCAGCTTTTAAAAAAATATTATTAAGAAACCTATACATTTAAAATATACATTTTGTTATTGCGGTCTTTATTGTATGACTCAAAATTAATTTGACTACAAATGAATAATTAACAAATTCGTTTTTATGAATGCATTTCAAAGGCAAAGTGGCTTTCAATTTCTTTATACATTTTTTAAAAACTACAGGTATTGATTTGAAATTAAACTGTTGTAAAATTGTTTTATTGAAATAAAAAAAAAAATGTGTTGATGATTTTATTTGAGGTTAGTTATAAAAAAATGCAGATTCTTATAGATATCTTTTTTTCTCTTTAACACTGTTGTATAATTAAAAAACTGTTTAAATTTCCATGTATGTTATATATATAATCAAATGCGACTAACAGAAACTGCTTTTGTTTAATCTATTCACAACATTATTTCATAATGTTATATAATTTACCTGTATTTCACTTTGGAACATAGAATACACACTTAATAAATGAACTTTATGCAGATATTACTCTCAGAAAAGTGGGAAATCAATTTCTTCAATTAACTGATTTTATTGTATTAAATACATAACATTAATATCAAATAATATTGTTAAGAGCATTTTATTTTAAATTAATTTTGAGGGAAAGATCAGGGAATATGTAATTAACAAAAAAGAGCATTTAAAATTTTAAGTGTGATGCTAAAAATATTTTATCTAACAGATTGCTCATGTGAGAAAAATACATTTTATATTGCTAACATAATATTTTTTTCATCTTCCTACAGTTATAAAGCAATTTATTATAAAATTAAAAATAACTGTGAAATGAAATATATATCATCAAAAAAAATAACTATCATTGATGTTATTTTTTTATCTGTTTACTCTTTCTACATAATGGGTAAATGTGCAATTTTGATATTTTTTTTTTCTGTTTTCTTCTTACTTTGATTTTCTATTTCTAACTCATTCACTTATATTTTTTTAATTTGAATGATATGCTATTGATTAAAGTTTATATATTAAAATATATGTTGAAAAAAAAAGTTTTTTGAACATGTTTTAATCAAATTTGATGCATAACAACTATTTTAACCTTTTCGAATGTTGTATTTTTTTCAATTTTAAAGCTTGTTTCGATTAATAAATACATTCATAAATTTAAATTTAAAAAAAAATTTCAGCATATATTTAAAAAATGTTTCATATATGAGGACAAATGTGTTTATCCTCAGTGTGGTTATTTAAATAATTATATATATATATATATATATCGCAATATTTTTATAATACAGTTTTGCTACTCTTTTATATTTATGTCAAATGAATAAATAATTCAGAGAAAAATTTGATAAATTATTCACCTAAGATGCAAGCTAAATATACTGTTAGGTTTTGTGAAGGTATATATCTATCATATTATTTTATTGGATTATATCTTTGTTTTTTTGCAGCTTTTAATGAAATTAAAATATTTTTCAAAAGTACACATTTAAAAAAAAAAATTTAATTGCTTTGATAAAAAGCTTGGTTGTGATTTTTATAGAAGTTATTGTATATATCAATGGTCAGATGAAGACATGAGCTTTAGTGTTCAGTTTATTTTGGTATTATTTGAATAAAAAATATTTTAATGGTCCTTTTAAATATTGTATACATTCTGAGCTTCATTGCATACAATATTGTGTATAGTGTGATACATACAATGTTGTGTATGAGCTTTATTGCATACAATATTATTGTATTTTGTGGAATATTGGTTAATTTTATAATTATTATAAACAAAACTTGAAAAAAAGTTCAACCTGCATTAGTGTTTTCTAGTCTTTATAAATGCAATTATTTATTTATTCTTACATACCTTCTTTGTTGTAAGAAGATATTTTTACATTTGTTGTTGTTCTTTCAATGTAATGAATAAATGTGCAATTTTGATATTTTCTACTTCTTTCTTTGATTTTTCATTTCTAACTCATTCAAGTATATATTTCACAATTTGTTTTGAATATTTTATACTTAAGTGCATTCTAGTCTACTTAAAATACTTATTTTGAAGAAACTTATGTATTTTATTTTTTTTTTTAGTATGTGGTAAATAAAATGTTTTTATGTAAATGTTTATTTTTTTGCTATGACAGTGAAACACGTGTTCTTAATTTAAGAAACGAATTATACTTAAATTTAGCTTCTTAGCATTATGATTTTACTTAATTTATATGCACATTAGCATTTTATAATATTTTTGTAATATTTATTACAATAAAATGAGGAATGTTTTTAAAAAAACTATTAACTTTAGTAATTTTCAATTATTGTATTTGGTAAGTAGAGAAAGTGTAATAAAAATTAACATTATACAGCAGTCTTCATACAGTAATTGCAATCTAGTTTATAACTAATTTAAGTAAATACATTTATGTAAAGGGCTTTCTTTAATAATATAAATTGACATGAATGAAAATAAAAATTTGTGTTTGCACACTCAGAATACATCAAATCATGTATCAATACTCATGACATCTTCAAATAACATATCATTGATATTTGCTGTAACTTTTTTGAAAAAATTATAATTTTAATAATAATGAAGCGAATAAAAAATCCCTTTCTATATATTGCTATTTGCAAGAATTTTGACTTAATTTGAATAGATAATAAATTATTTTCTAAATTTTTATTTAGTTTCTTACTATAAATTTAACACTACCTAAGTTTTAATTTTGTTCAAACTTATTTGAAAATCCATTTTAATATTAATCATCAAAAATCGTTTAATACTGGAAGTTAATAAAAATTTGAACCCTTATAATTCAAAACTATATTTAAAGAAACTTCAAATTTGCAAGTATAATCAATGCAATGCCCAAATTGGAAAATGTGGTTGTCTTAAAATATGCCTGATGTACATTGTAATTTAAGAATTACATATGGTTAATTACCATAGCCATAGTTTAATTGGATTGCTCTCAAGCTGGCATGTGAATAGAAGATATTTCGATTCTGTGTTTATAGCCACAATTTTTAATCGTTGCAAAGCGTCATCTTTAATAAAGCGACTATATTAGACTATTATGGTACTATGTGAGAATATTGTTATAAGCAGGCTACGTTGGTATTTTTGGGTTTTTTCATTCCTTATTTTTTATCATAATTAACCCTATTTTCCTTTTTGCACATGCTGCCAACGTTTTTGCTTAATTTCAGAAGAAAAAAAAAAAATTATCTTTGACACTACTCGGTATTTATTTATTATTTTTTTTCAATTTGCAAGCTTTTTTCTACAACATGGTTGTGGATCATGATATTAATGCTTGTTAATATTCTTAAACCGGGCTTCCTATGACCATACAAGAATTTTGTTTGAATCTTATAATGAGGGGATTGTTCCTTATCCATCCATATCATTAAAAGTATCTTTATTTTATCGATTGGCGTTTCTCTTATTTTCATTAAAAATGAATATAATCGATATATGAATCCTAGTTATCATATTATTCACAGAAACTTAATGAAATTTTCTTTTAAGGTATTTTGAGGCATGCATTCAAGAATAACGAAAAACAATTAAACTTTGTTCAGTTATGGTTACAGTGGCATGATTGCGAAAATTTGTGAAAACAAACAATATTTACAGAGAAGGGACAAAAATGTTAATGTGTTTTCACAAATTTCTCACATGACGTCCTACAAAAACGATGTCACTTTACAAGTGGCAAATGGTGTATAGCACGGCAAGAGGAATCTGTTAAAACTGACGACTGATGACATTTTCCAAATCAGATGCAATTTGCTTGTTAAGTGATTAGATTACAGGTATCGCCACAGTCAGAAATCCATTGGAGTTAGATTGGGAGATCTTGGAATTTGGTGGGGAGATTATCCTGTCACCATGTCATGATTATGTTAAAAAATGTTTGACAAAAATATCTCACAAATAGGGGGAGGAGCATCTTGCATCCACACGACGTCAGATAGAACATTTCACTGTAGCGATACCTGAAATCAAAAGTCAGGTTCAACAGATTCCTCTTGCCATGGTACGTACTTCAGTGCTATCCAACATGCAAAATGTCAACGTGTGTGAAGGAGGTCACGTGGAAAATTGTGAAACACGTTAAAATGTTTTGCTTCTCTGTCCTTATAGGTTTTCACTTTTCTTCTTATTCTGTCTAGCGCAGCTTAACTTGTGACCCAATAACAATGTGCGCAGTTAGCATGTAGGAGAGCCCAGGTTCGAATCCACTGGAGGCATGGCTGTAGTCACTGCTTTCAGAATCGAGGAGATTTAATGGCGATTATGACAATGTGTCTCACATCGATAGTCGGGCATCGAAAGTCCTCCCAGGAAGGCATTGTCCTTCCCCTTCATCGGTCGATGGGCTGTTCGTGCTATGCATGAGATTCACCAGTTCCCCCTTCATCTTTCTATCTAGTAATGGCTACATAGCCCTAGGTACGGGGAAAGGTGTAGAGAAAAGAAAAGTCTGTCTACGATGACGCTACATGCTACATGTGAAATTCCAACGCTATTTATGGTTTATCACTGTGGAGATAACATTCAAATAAAAAAAAGTAGATGTTGCTATTTAAAAGATTCGAAATCATATCACTGTAACCGAAACTGTTTGTATTTAATTGTTTTTCATGTAATTTTTGACTGCATATTTCAAAATACTTTAAACCAAAATTTCATTCAGTTTCTGTGAATGGTAAGATAGCTAGGGTATCGCATATATAAAAAATTTTTATAAGCACACACACACACACGCACACACACATATATATATGTGTGTGTGTGTGTGTGTGTGTGTGTGTGTGTGTGTGTGTGTGTGTGTGTGTGTGTGTGTGTGTGTGTGTGTGTGTGTGTGTATAAACCCAAAAACCAGAGGAGAACTGACAAGGAGTGAAGCAGTAACACGATCAATTTTCACAACAAAAGTCATGATATTCGCAGCATAACAAAACCTTCAAATCATTCCCAGTACAAAAATCTTGAACATTCAGACTTGCAGACAAACAAAAAAAAGGAAGGGGGAGGGGGAGAAAATCCAAACTGTGCATAAACTGAAACAATGAAACTGAAAATCATTTAATAAACAAAAGGATCAGTATTTAACCTTTTAATTTTCGTGTTTATTATATATATATAAATACTACTGTGCCCAAAAAGTAAGACCAATTTTTTTCCCAAAACTCTTTATTTATTCTTCCAAATTTATTTCATCGCCTTCAAAGTAATCCCCTCAGGACAATGCACTTATGCCAACTTTTTTTCAATCCTCAATGCATGCTAAAAAAAGACATCAGCAGGGGATGGCCTTCAAAGCGCGTGGCGATTTACGTTGAATCTTTTCAATCGACTCAAAACGGTGTCCCCGCAGTGGTCTTTTGTGTTTAGGAAATATCCAAAAGTCGCAAGGTGTGAATACGGTGGTTGTGGAACGATATGAGTTTCATTTTTGGCGAAAATGCCACGAAGAATCAATACAGCTGGCGCATTCAGTGTTTTCGAGATTTGACGCGTTTGAGGCCCAAAATCGAATTGACAGATCCTTTTGAAATACCAACATCATCAGCAAGGTCTCTAATTGTAAATCAACGGTTTGCAAGCACCAAATCTTTAATTTTTTTAAACGTGAGCTTCATCGGTTGAGACTGATGGTCGACCAGAGGGCTCTTTGTCTTCAACGCGTTCTCTGTCTTCTTTGAACTATTTATACCACTTGTAAACATTTCTTTCCGATATAGAAATGCTCACCGAATGCATTCTCCATTCTATACGTTTCCGCAAACAAAATTTAATGCAAGTTCTTTTCTCAGTTAATTCAGACATTTCAAAAATGCCGGAATCAGTTTTAGCGTTCTCACAAAGTCAAGCGTAACTCACTTTTGACGTCAAATGACGTCCAAAGCTAGCGAGTCCTCACAGATGTTAAGGACAGTGCCGGCAACTTAAAAAAAGAAAAAAATGAAATTCCACGAGCCCCGGAATTTTAAATTGAAAATTTGCCTTACTTTTTGGACACAGTAGTATATATAAAGGAATGTATGTGATAACTAAACAAACATTTTATTTTGTTCGTGGCGCCATCTATTGGTATTATTGCTTCCTCTGTTCTTTATTTATCTTTAGAATTTTTCTTGAAATTAAAATGGTAAAAATTTGAAGTTTATGTGATTGTGTTCTTTTTTAACTCATTTTATGTTTGTTTCAAAAATAAAATTACTGTTTGTAAACATAAGTTACTAAATTACTGTGTTTTTTTTTTTTTTTAATATATTAAAAATAATAAAATACATTAAAAATAAGTGGAACACAAGGTAAACTGATGTACATCAACAACAAAATTGCATAATCAAAAATAGATATAAATTTTAATATAATTAATTTATATGAACATTTCCACCAGATATTCATAATTGGCGCTTTGATATACCTCCGTATATCAAAAAAATTAATATCGCAAAAACACATTACATACGAATTAATATTTTTCATTATATTCAAATGATTTACATTTGCCAGTGACGAATTCTTTTTTCAATTTACTATAAAAAATTGTTCACGCTTAAATATCTCACTCAAGCAGAAATAATCCGATTTGATGAGTTTTAATTGTGAATTCTTTTTTCTAATGCCTTTTTAATGGATAACAGTGGCTCTTAGGTTTATGATTAGTGTCATGCGCAATTTCTTACTTAATAGACAACATGTTGCTATTGTGTAGGATTTAGAAAACTAAAGACCGAAACCCGCGAAAACCATTTATCCATACGAATCTAATTACTACAATCTTCACTTTCTCCTTTTAAATCACCCGTAACCTATTCGGATAGCTATTAAGTCATTAAAAGTTCAGATTATAAATCCTTTTTGTTAAATAATATTGCATTATTTTTATTATAGCAATATACAATCTTTTCATGCAGAAATAATTCGATGTAGTTTTATGTCAGATATTTTATTGTGAAAATGGCGAAACTTCATAATACTTATTTTGTATGGTTTCTCCTTTGACTTAACTGTTTTTAACTTATAAATCTTCGGATTTCTCTTGCATTGCTGAATTATAAGTAGTAGCCTAAGCTTACTGTTGTTGTTCCAATGCAGCTGGCAATACAGATACAGTTAATATTTATGCCATAAGCAAAGGGCTGCACCGCTGGTACTCATTTAGCACTACCACTATATATATTTCGTACTACCACTACCACTATATATATATTTTTTTACATATATATATTTCGTACCACTACAAACATCCATGGCACCACCGGGACTCGAACCCGAAACCTGTGGTACTGAGCGCCAGAGAGCTAGCCACTCGGCCATCAGGCCTAAGCATATTAATTAACAGCATTTACAACATCACCAAGAAATTTTATTATTATAAATGTATAATGGATTTTTAATTACTAATAATTTTTACGATTAATTATAGGTTAAATTATTTATCTTTGTTGTGAAAAATTGTTTACCTCCGTAAAAAAGCTTCAATTATAATGCAAATAAGTAAGTAAAAGAAAAAAAAATTAAAAAACTTATTAAAACGTAAAGGCAAAAGTCTGAAGGTAAGGAATTTTTTAATTTTATTGACAAATTTAGTGAATCAAATCTCTTGTGATCAAAAACTGGCATTGTTCACAAGCGATTTGATGGAAATTGATGAGAATTTCTACTACTTAATATTAATAATTGTCTAGTGTTTAAAATGGTCTTTAATAAAATTATCTGTGTGCCATATAAAAAGCTTTAGCAATAGCTACAGTTATTGAGTTTGTGTCTTAACATTAGGAGGCCTGGTAGCAGAGTGACTAGTGCACTGATGCTCTGTGCCATAGATGTTTGTAATAGTTCGGAATCGACTTTAAACCATAGATCCCGGTCTAATATGACTGCAGAGCATTGGCCGTAGGGCTGATAGCTCTACCTCTTAAACAAAAAAGAAAAACATCTCGTGCCTTGAAATCTACCAGTAGGCAGACGGTCTTGGCCCACCATGGGATTGGTGAGACAATAAAGAAGAAGAAGTCTTAAATTAAAAAAAATATGTAATGAAATGAACTTTTTAGTATTAATTGATGGGGCCTGAAGGGCATAGTGTCTAGTGCTCTGGCGCTCGGTGCCATGGATGTTTGTAGTCAGGGCCGGATTTTCCCTATAGGCTAACTAGGCTTCAGCCTAAGGCCTCAAGATCAAGAAAGGCCTCATATTATCCGTGCCCCATTTTTTATAAAGATTAGTACCCATCACAACATGTTTCATTTAACATATTGATATATATCACAGTAATGATGCATTTTATTATCTCTTATGTAATTTACAAACTTAAAAATGGGAGGTGAAAGGGCCTCATAAGTGAAATAGCCTAGAGCATCTTTTCTCTCAAATCCGGCGCTGCTTATAGTGGCTCAGAATCCACTTTTTAAACCATAGGTCCCGGTCTCCTATAACTGTAGAGAATCACAGAGCCCAATCACACTCACACTTCTCACTCACATCATTCTAAAACTGCAAAGAGCACACATTAAAAGGGGCACACACATTAAAAGGAGGGGGCATCCTTTGGTCAATCATTATTAACTTCTGATGTCAAACATTTTGGAATTGGTAGAAAACAGGTCCAGGCATGACATCTGAGGTTTCGTGCCTTCAATTTATCTCCTCCAACCCACTAAAAAAAGACTTTAGAACCTTCACTATTTAACACACTCACACCTGGTGTAGATAAAGAATTTCAATTCGGTTCTCTTATTAGACATCAAAATTAACTTCTTCAGTTAGAAGCCCAATACTCCTATATCTAAGTTCTACAAGCCATTAAGAATTTTAAAATCCGTTCACTTAAATAGAATGATGGACATATTCGAAGACTCTTACAAAATAAAATTTTCAAATTTAATTTATTTAAATTATCGATGTAAAGAATAAAATAGACCTGTAAAAGGAAAAAGAGTTTGCAATTTTCTATAATTTTTCCTTTCTTTCTTTTTTCCTACTTTTAACCTGAAGGATTTTTTTCCAATGGAAAGTTTACAAGACAACAGATATATAAAAAAAAAATACAAAAAATAAAATAGAAACAAATGACATCAGTTAATCCATCAGCTTAAATCTGGCAATCCAATAACGCTTCTCATAAAGAAACAGGAGACAGTACAGAACAGGAAGCAAGGTGAGATATGTCCATTTCTTCCTGGTTATCACACAGGAGACAGAGAGGATCAGGAGTCAGTTGAATTTTGTGAAGTTGCTTGCGGAGACAATCGTGACCAGAGAAAAGTCGTAGCAATGCCACCGATTTTTCTTTAAGCCATTCAGGGATATCATGACAGAAAGAAAGAGCACCTAAGAGTCTTTTTAATTATGGTCTTAACAGAATGGCAGACCAATTCCTAGTTATTTAGCTGTAAAACAGAGGTCCCATTTTTCAATTCCTTTTATTAGCTCACACTCTACCTATATATATCTTGTTCAAATTTTCAATCGTTAATAAAATACTTTTTATTCATCCACTCAAGGTCAAATACATTTTGTTTAACCTCGTAGTGGATGAAACTTGATGTTAATACAGTTTTTTCAAATATTAATTCATTCATTAAATTAAATTCATTAATTTTAGTTTTTTTTTTTTTAGATTTAAGTTGCATGTATCTATCAATAGATGGCGCCAGATAAACTTCAAAAATTGAATGAAAATTATTTATAAAGGACTTTCTTCAATAGAGTGAAAAAAAGTAGGAATTGACTTTAATTTTTTTTTTTTTTTCAATATTACTTGTTTTGCTAGGGAACGTGATTTTAAATTTAGAGATTGGCCTGCCTCAAGATGCAGTGCCTAGCTGCACTCTGTTTAACATTTATATTAACAATCTAGTTAGCAAACAGAAGGCTACTGACGGTATTAAATGCTTGCTGTTTGCCGATGGCATAGTTGTATGGGCCGAATCTCCTAAATCTGTTGCAAAGCTGTCCCACGTTAAATAAAGCAATTCTCATCAATTGGAATTCTCATATTGATGACGTCACTAGTCAGGATTCAAAGAGACTGTCGCTATGGTAGATTCTGGCTGGATCAAAATAGAGTTGCTCTAGATCCACCTTAAATCAAACCTATAGCTCTTACGTTCTGCCTATTCTGATCTTTTGCTGTGAACGGTTGGTTACTGCTTCTAAGAAGACAATCATCATCTTTTTTGAGCTTGTAGTGGATGGCACTTGACGTTAATACAATTTTTTTCAAATATTAATTCAGTAATTAAAATTTAATTAATTAATTTTAGTTTTTTTTAGATTTAAGTTGCATATATCTATCAATAGAGGGCGCTAGATAAACTTAAAAAAATGAAGGAAAATTATTTATAAAGGACTTTCTGCAATAAAGTGAAAAAAATAGGAATAGACATTAATTTTTTTTTTTTTTTATATTACTAGATTTTAATTAAATCGAGGTCTGCGTCGTATTGACCAATTCTCTGAGAGCAGCCTAAGTGAGCTGCACTTATGAACGCTATTACTCATTTCGCACTACCCCACGTGTAGCTTGGAGATATGCTACGGACGCGGAATAACGCTATCCCCCAACGCTCTACAATCATATTAGACCGGGAACTACGGTCTAAAGTGAATTCCGAGCCATTACAAAAATCCATGACACCGCCAAGATTCGAACCCGAAACCTGTTGCGACGAGCTCCAGAACGCTAGTTACTCGGCCATGAGGCCCCAATTTTTAAGGGGTTGAAGGGAAAGCTGGCAGATTCTGTTGTGATGATGTTTAACTTGGCTCTGTGACACTCTACGGTCATATGAGAACAGGACCAACTGTTTAAAGGGGATTCCGAATCACTACAAACATCCCTGGCACGTGGCATGGAACTTGAACCCGAAATCTGTGGTACTGAGCACCAGACTGCTAGCCACTGGCCACAGAATCCTTAAAAATATCATTTTGAAATCACAAAAAAGAGACAATAATAATAAATAAATAAATAACATTAAACAAAATCCTATAATAATTTTTTTCTTTCTTCTCATGGCATTTTATAGTTTCTAAATATCTCCAAAATTTAAACTGTTTTTTTATTTTACTGATAAGTCCGTACTCGAAAAAATAACTAACCTTTTCGATACGACATGTCAAGTCGCATTTAAGACATCATCCACTACTTTGCGAACATCAATTTTAGTCGGCAGACCGATGAAGGCACAACACATACATAATCGATTTAAGAAACTTCTGATTGTTATCTTAATCCTGAAAAATCACTGAACCAGAATAATTATATCTCTCGCGGGTAGTAATTTTTAACTGCATCCGCAAAAAAGTGCAATTTCGTTTTGTAGTGGAATATTAATTTCCGTATAAAATGTATTGATTCTTCAACAAGCTGTTATCAATGAAATGCGATGGAAATAGATCGATTTCAAAATGGTTCCATACTATTATGCTGATTTAAAACAATTTTTTAAGATTTTTGTGGAAACCTATATATATTTTTATTCATTCATGTATGATATATTTATGGGGATGCTTCATATAATAAGACCAAGAGATTAAAATTTTATTTTAAGTTTATTATATAGGGGTTTGATGGCCGAGTGACTAGCGTTATGGAGCTTTGTGCCACAGGTTGCGAGTTCGGGTTGGTTCGGAATCTGCACTTTAAACCGTAGTCCCGACTTAATATGACTGTAGAGCATTGGCACAGGGGTTGACATCTCCACCCCGTAAAAAAAAGTAGTAGTAAGTAGTAGCATACTATATATATGTGTGTGTTTAATCCTCAGTGCCCCACAGTGCAGAACGGACATCCCATGACTAATCTAACGGTTGGAGGGATAGGGACAACTTTTGTTATAATGCAGCGTCCTGGCGTAGAAATCCGAGTTGGTTCCGTGTCGCTGAAGATTGGTTTGGTTTGTCTCTCTACGGTCATCTTGTGCACACGTTAGGCTAAACAGACCCGGACCTACAGTTTAAAGTGGATTCCGAACCACTACAAACATCCATGGCACCGTCGGGTCTCGAACCCGAATGTGATACCGAGCGCCAGGGCGCTAGCCACTCGGCCACCAGGCTCCTGTGTCGCTGAAGAAGAAGGATATCTCGCATTTGTGTATCGTATAGGAGAAAACCCAAAAACTCTCACCAGGAAATCCGACTAACGATGCAAGATACTGAACATCCCAAACGCCATCGAGTCTCCTCATTTTTAAAAACAGTGTCTACAACAAAGCCACCAGTGAATTGAACATCACCCCTGATGGAAACATGGGCCGGTACGTTGCTACGAGTTGGGCAGCATATTATATAAATATGTTAAAGCATAAAAAAATATATTGCATTATATCTATGTAAATTAAATTTCGCTAATTATTATTAAAAAAGATATATATAGATATACGAAGCAAAAAAAAATAATTAAATGAATGAATGCAATTATTTTTTTTAATAAAAATTCAGTCATTCAAAAAACGTATTGTATCACATGTTAAGCTATTTAAAATACATATTAGTTACATTGAAATGAAGACAAAATTATGAATTAAATTCTGTAACGATTGTTAAACAAAATATGAAGAAAAACTCTTCACTTTTTCTTATTCCAATTTGTTCAGGTCTTTTGAATATATTAATATTATTGTACGAAAAGAATTGGGAGTCCTTTGAAATCAGAAATTAAAAATAAATACATCGATTCAATGATATTGAATTAACCACCACTATATTTTAACAGTAAATTTAAAAGTTATGTTATAGCATAATGTGTATTGCATGTAACAATGACGAATAATAAAAAAATTTCTAATGATGTGTAAAATCTAGTAATAGGTTTCTGGAAGAACGTGCATCAGAAAGTTCATGAAATCAAATAATGTCAAAAAAAAAAAAAAAAAAAAAAAAGGTTAGGAAGTTCCAAGGATTTTTAGTGAACGCAAAGAGGAGTGTATTATGACAAATCCACATTAATTCTAGAACAAGAAGAACTTAATCGACTCCGAAAAACGAAAAAAGATTCAGAAATTCTTGAAATATTTTAATGAAAATAATTTTCGTTCCAAAGTACTTAAGGAGAAAGTCCTACATTAACAAAGCAAACCGATTTGCTAGATTGACAATTGTTAAAGTTGTAACCATATTTCCTCCTACACATTAGCAAGAGCGTCTTTTTTGTGGCGTTCTGAAGAAATAGTCGGTCTATATCGAGATTTTCACCCGAGAGGAAGTATAGAGAAGCCTGCGCTCCCTCTAAGAAATGTTTAATTTATAGTCTCTTATCACGAGAGGAAATATATTTAGCGCATCTGGTGTCTTTAAATGTGTTAAATGTTGTATGACTCTAATTGTATGTGTATGGTGTTTGTGCGTGTGTCAGTAAAGCTGCGAGTTCTGAAACCTGTGCCTCGCGTATCTCAACCAAACCACACCCAGTTACAATCTGGTTGCCCAACCTGCACACTACAAAGCTTGTTTAAAACAACTAATAGGTGAAGTGTGGTATTTCGCATTTTGGAGCTTCTCTACCCCTTGAATCTTCGGTGTTTACGATATACAATGCGGCTAACATGAAGAAATCTTGCGCAGAATTTTAATTATATAACGAACAATTAAATAAGAATACGAAGTAATTTAAATATTTATCTGATCAAGTTTATAACTAAATAAAAATAAATAGAAAAGCAAAAGAAAAATCAGGCACAAAATGTAGAAAAATACTAGTTTATGATTGTTATAAGACACTAAACAAGATTAAGTTTTGCTACCGAAAGTGACGACATAAATAGTACAAAGTTGTTTTTTTCATTTCTTTTATTGCATCAATAGTAGTTTTGAGACTGCAAAAAATGATACGACTCTGTTCTTTTAAAACATTCATTATAATTTTGGAAAGTGTAAGTTTTGTAGATATTTGGATCAACGATGTTTAGTAGGAAACAAATAACACCTTAAAAAACCAAAAATGTACAACCTACTGTGAAGTATGGAGAAATTAGTTTGCATGACAAATTGTGGTGTGGGGAAGGGGGAAGACTGCCTTGACCTGTAACAGGCTGTTAGTGTTGACGAAGATTTGGTTTGATTTTTGGCTTTTGAATTTTAATTAATTGCTACGATGTGCACCTTAATCTAAATAATAACTATCTGGTCTTTAACTTTTTAATTGTTAATAGTTTTAATTTATTCTATAGCTTGTTTTTTACTTTATGTTAACTTTTAATTATTTTATTTATTTATTTTTTTTTTTAGGGGGGGGGCATTGTCAACGGACTCTTAATTGTACCTATAGCTTTAGCTTTTTCGGTCTCTTGCTTCAATTGCTTTCAAGCAAGAGATGTTTTTCTTAAATTCTTTATTTTTTTTTTTTTATTACTACTCTTCAATTTGAGCAACTTCATTTTGTGCAAATTTTTTAACTACTTTAAGATGTGGAGGTTTTCGTGGTTCTTAAAATCACATCGGAACTCCGTAAGTGACAAGTGACAGTTTGACAATCTCACGACACTTTAAACTGTTTCAGGACAAGAATCCAAAGGAAACAGTTGACATTTGCTAGTTACAGTACCTTTACCACTATTTTGGTGAGATTAAGACCCTCCCCAGAATCCAGACCTTAATCCCATTGAACATCTATGGGATTAGTTACATTCTGCAAAGAATACATGAGAACCAGGTTTCCAATAAACAGACTTAAGGATACATCTGATCAAAAATAGTCTAAAAATGACGCATCATTTTGCAAAAAAAAACTGATAAATTCTATGCTAAATTGATTGCAAGAGGTCATAAATTAAAATGATGGCCCAGCAAAATATTACCTTATCTTTTTTATTGATAATTTATAATTTTAAGGACAGTGTCTCTATACACTCTTTTTTTTTTTAATTGTAACTTTTGATTTGATTTCTTTTACTTGAAGTTTTAAGCATAATTTATATTGCGAAATTTAAATATTATCTAATTATATTTGAGTTATCACGAATTTCATTTATCACAGTGTGATAGACTATATTCAATTTGCCTCCTATGAGTAAACTAGTCACATGTTAAAGTAATAAGCATTGTATACTGTATCTAATTTTTAGATTACTATTTTAGAGAGCATTTAACAGATTAATTTTTAATTTTAACATTGATTACCGATTTACTAGATTAATTTTTATCTAACTGTATTTTAACTAGATTACTATTTTTAGAGAGCATTTAACTAGATTAATTTTTAATTTTAACTGTATTTTAACTAGATTACTATTTTAGAGAGTATTTAAGTAGATTAATTTTTAATTTTAACTGTATTTTAACTAGATTACTATTTTAGAGGCATTTCCAATTTTTAATTTTAAGTATTTTAACTAAATTACTATTTTTATTTAAGTAGATTAATTTTATTTAACAATTTTTAATTAGATTACTATTTTTAACTAGTACTTTTACTAGATTACTATTTTACTAGATTCCAATTTTAACTAAATTACTATTTTAGAGAATATTTAACTAGATTATAAGTTTAACTAGATTACTATTGAGTGTATTTAACTAGATTAATTTTTAATTTTAAATGTATTTTAACTATATTACTATTTTAATAGATTCCAATTTTAACTAGATTACTACTCGATTCCAATTTTAATTAGATTACTATTTTAGAGAGTATTTAACTAGATTATAATTTTACTAGATTCCAATTCTAACTAGCTTACTATTTTAGAGAGTATTTAACTAGATTATAATTTTACTAGATTCCAATTTTAACTAGATTACTATTTTGAGAGTATTTAACTAGATTATAATTTTACTAGATTCCAATTTTAACTAGATTACTATTTTTAGAGAGTATTTAACTAGATTACTATTTTAGAGAGTATTTAACTAGATTATAATTTTAACTAGATTACTATTCAGTGTATTTAACTAGATTAATTTTTAATTTTAACTGTGTTTAACTAAATTACTATTTTAGAGAGTATTTAACTATATTAATTTTTAAGTTTAACCAGATTACTATTTTACTAGATGTCAATTTTAATTAGATTACTATTTTAAAAAGTATTTAACTAGATTAATTTTTAATTTTAACTGCATTTTAACTAGATTACTATCTATTCCACAATGTTTGTCAATAAAATAGTTAGATGAAACTTTTTTAAAAAAAAAAAAAAGAATTTGTGCCAAAAAATATTGGAAATAAATTTAGGAAAATAGAAAAAAATTAATAATAACAGGATTGTGTCAAATATATCCGTGTTATATTTCTCAGAATATTTTTTGTACTTGAATTAAAAATTTAAAAATTCTTAATATGTATATAATTATAATCCAAATTTAAAACATAATTTAGCTTAATTCCTGAAAATTAGTTGTCCATGAATCCGAAGAAACATTTATGCTATTTTTAATTTTGGAAAACAGCAAAAAAAAAAAAAAAAAAAAATTGTGAAATACATCTGCCACAAGTTAAAAAATAAATTTATCTATGAAAGCTCTTACAATTGCTATAGAATTTATTTGATAATAATATAATAGTACTTACATTGATATTGAAGAAAGTTAAGGTTGTTCAACAATCTAAAAGTTCTTTTATACTTATTCACATAAATTTATATAATAAAACAATTCTATTCCAAAAATTCAATTGAAAAAATTTCATAAATCATCATTTTTGATTAATTTATAGTATTTAATGGATTGAGTTTCTGTTGCAAATTATAGAACCCACAACCGAATTTGAATCTCAGATAAATTGTAGTATTATTTTCTGACTGAGGTCATATCCTGATTTGCAATCTAACAATGCCATCTCTTAGAAAAGTATAAAAATAAAAACGCACAATATTTCTGTGGAAATATGAAATTTATCGCCTTCCATCAAACACAGTTTTCAGTGTTTAGCTAATGACAACAGTTCCAATTGCTATTTTTTGCGAGTACTATTGGTTCAGCAACAAGAATGCTTTTATAGATAAACAGAAGTGAATGAAATCTGATGTTTTAGTAATTGAACTGTTAAGATAAAATTACATTGTTGTAACAATAAAAAAAATTAAAACACTCTTTATTTTTGTTGGCATAGCTTAGCATAAATTGGTTTAAATTCCAAGGCTCTCTTGTAGAGCTTTCATGTTTTGTGGTTCTGAGGATGCATGTAAATTTAAAAAGTAATTCAGATGTTAAACGCCAGACCAAAAATAGACGCCGAAGAAAAAAGCAGTTGATAACAAAACGTCAAACCCGTCAGACATTACCACGTGGCTACAACAAATTTCTGCATGAAGCTGGTGGCAGATTCAAGATCCATTCTATCACAGGCGACGGCAACTGTCTGTTTCGTGCCATGGCCTATTTCGTTCTAGGAAAGCAGATCAAACACGCTTTTATAAGAGACCAGGTCGTGAATTATGTCTGCGAGAACTGGGACCGCTTCAAGAACTTCACTTCGGAAGAAGAAATGGAAGCATACGAGAAAAGAATGAGTTCTGCTTCAACTTATGGAGGTGAAGCTGAAATTGTGGCCTTCAGTGAAGTTTTTGGATGCAAAGTCAACGTCTTCTTCAAGGATTCTCCAGGAAGAGAGCCTCTGGTTTTTGGAGATTCTTCAACAAACTGTTTCGTTTTGTACAGTGGGTTGAATGATTATGGCCATTACGATGTTCTTCTGCCAACTTCACAGAAAACGTGGGATCTGTCTCATTACAAAATATCCATTGATAGTCTAAGGAGGAGAACAAAGTTTCGTCTTCGACACGTTTTGTAGTAAATAGGTGATTTTTTTTAAGTCATTTTTATTATTATTTTATCAGCTGCCTCTACTTGTGAGTAAACTTGTAGAATATTGTTTGTTTAGTTATTTAGTACTTGCTTAAATGATATAATGCAGCCAAAATAATTTCATGAATTGCACTTTTTCATTTAATTGTAATATTAAAAGTCATTTATTGTACAATTGCAATGTTTATTATTATTATTATTATAACATAACAATTGACAGCCAATGTACAGAAATACATGGAACATATACTAAAGAAAGATTTATCATACAATTGCAATGTTTATTATTATTATTATTATTATCAATAACATAACGGCAATTGACAGTCAATGTTCAGAATTACATGGAACAAATACTAAAGAAAAAAATTATTTAAAAAAATATAAAGTTTCATAATAAAGTGAATAATTTAGAACAGAAATTACTAAAAAATATTATATGTATTAAAAGAAAAATTGTTTGATATTGAAAATCAATTATTTAATAAAGACTGAGAAGGAATAATAAGGATAAATCGTATTTAATCAGGTCTGAGCATCGAATTACTGATTTTCAAGCTTTTAAAATTGTTATTTTTATGTTTCACGGTTCTCAAATTAATCTGCCAGTTTCAATTAATTGTATAATTTCATAACTTTATTATATATAATAATTCGTTTTTTGACAAAATATTTGTAATGACTTTTTATATATTGTCAGATAACTACATTATGATAAAAATTTTTAAATTGCAGTCAATTCCTCTAAACTATTCACTACTAAATTTTTTCTTGCATGCAGAGTTATGACAATTTATAGAATAATTTATTTTGTCTCACAGATCCAAATATTAATTTCGTACTTTATTTATTAAAAATTGCTAATTTATTTGACCTTGTTGTAAATGGCATTTTTTTTTAGTAAATGTTGTATTTTTTTGAATGTATTTCAAGAAGTTATCAATTTTCTTCATTCAAACAAAATGGCATTGTATGAATCATAATGAATCATGAAGTTTTTTTTTGTTAAAAAGTATCGATTCATGATAATTTGAATCTGAAATTTAACAAGCATAGTTAAAATTTCAGATTTGAACTATCAATCTGTAAAGTTACTAAGATTCTCTGGATTTTTTTTTTTTTTTTTTTTCATGTTTTAAATGTTAATGATGTAACAATTCTACCAAAAATATTCTAAAAGTCTTCTACCTACAATAGAAAATAAATTTTTATCCAGTTGGTTTTCAATTATTCTTGTATGCATTTTTAAATATATTCGACATTTAAGTAAAAATACCAAATCAGTCTGAAATATACAATCTCAAAAATACTCTTGCCTATTGATTATCTGCAATAAAAACATAAATATTTCTAATATCTTATCTGATATTTAAGACTGAAATAAAAACAAACACAATTCAAAATGAATACTAGCTTAAAAAATACATATAAAAACCACATTATGCTATTAACCCACTGTAAGATGGTAATGTCTTAGTTTAGCAATAATTCATTATTTTTAAATTCAATACGAAATCTCCAAATATCCTGACTTATGTTTGTAAGCAATATTTAAAGGAATCCTAAATTCAAGAAATTAAATTCAAATTTTCTGAAACATTTTCTTTTTAATTGATACTTTTAAAAAGATTAAAACTTATTTTATTTTTAAACAAGACTTATTAACAAAGTTAGAAATGAAGAACTCGTGTCTAATATCATTGAATATTCAATTAAAAAATATTTTAAAAATACCTAAAATGAAAAATTCACAATTCAAATTCACACAACATTCGATTCAATTCAATTCATTTCTAATTTCACAGAAGAAAATTCCAAAAAATGTCATCGTAATTTAAAATGGAATAATCATCAGATATGCAATCATCATAATAATCATCAGATATGCAATCATCATAATAATCATCAGATATGCAATCATCATAATAATCATCAGATATGCAATCACCATCATAATCATCAGATATGATATGCGAATGTATGCAAACCATCATAATCATCAGATATGCAATCACCATCATAATCATCAGATATGCAATAATCATCATAATCATCAGATATGCAATCATCATGATATAATAATCATCAGATATGCAATCATAATCATAATAATCATCAGATATGCAATCATAATAATGATATAATAATCATCAGATATGCAATCATAATAATGATATAATAATCATCAGATATGCAATCATAATAATGATATAATAATCATCAGATATGCAATCATAATAATGATATAATAATCATCAGATATGCAATCATAATAATGATATAATAATCATCAGATATGCAATCATAATAATTATCATATAATAATCATCAGATATGCAAAAAAAAAAAATTCTTTATGGAATGAAGGAGATTCTTTCCAAAGAAATATCTTTAAAGGGTGAACTTGAATATTGAAATAACTCTTCAAAACACCACGCAATAATTGATGTAATGAACAAGTTGCTAAAAAAATCCATTTCTGAATGCAAATTTTAGTTGGTAATAAAATAGATTTCCTAATGAATGAATGAATTTTTTAAAGAAGATGTTTTAAAAAATGCTGATTCACAATTTGGAAACAAATTTTGAGATATTTATATTTTCAGCGATAAAAAATTTCCATGGAGTAGTTTTCAAAAAGTCTAGTTCAACAAAAATAAGTTCAAGTAGGTGGTCATTCTGTAATGGTTTGTAAATGTAAATAAGCAATTGAATAAATTCACTTAAATTTATAGATCATTGATAATCTGAAACATAAATTTTAAAAAAGGGTACCGATCAACTAAACTAAAAGAAGAAAAATTTGGGTACAACAAAGTAATTATCTGAAAATGTTGTTGTTTCTTATCCCACTTGGTCGACAGCAACATCTAGATAGATGGATGGGCAAACTTTTCGATTGGATAAAAATCGAAAAAAAAAAAAGTTCGGCGGGCCAAGATAAAATTTTCTAAAATTTTAAAAAATTATACACAAGTATTATAATTTAAATATGTTAATGAGATGAATGAAATTGAAGATTTCATTTTTAAAATTTCCTTATAGTGAGGTTCGAAGTGAGATGTACTGATTCTAAGGAACGAGGCTAAAAGGCTCATCTGTCAGTCTACTTCTGAAATAATTCTTCCTAAGGTTTCATAGTTGAAAAACTTGTTCACATATATAAGATGAAGCAAACATAGCACTGACGGGGCCATGAGATAAATTTGGGAAAATTTGATAATGATTTGTAAAACTCAATTTTGGCATATTTAGAAACAACTGCTTCAGATGATTGTTAGATTGCAACTCAATTAATTCAACCTGCAAATCTGAACTCACTGCTTCACAATTTATGTTGAAAGGCATGATAAAATATCCAATCCTGTTTAAATGGCACTGAATTTCACCATTAAAAGCACGGCACTTTAAATCAACTCTAAGTTTTTAGCAGCCTTTTAGGGTTGAAATATTTTACGAATAACTCCAAAAGCACTAGCTACGCAATACTTTTAATAATTTCACCACTATTCACAATGATGCTCTATGTCCGCAATCTTTCCATGCGCAATCAATAATATTAGAACTCGCGCCAAAAGAAAAAGCCGCTGGCTGGAGCTTAAAAATACGCAGTCTGCCACATGTGAGGTCTAATTCCCCTATATTGATTCTCATATGTCTGCTTCCCAGAAAGAGATAACGCTTTTGATGGCCCAAATCTACAGCTATAACTAACAAAGAACTTCCGCTTTGCCACTTATCAGGTTGAAGCTGTCTGTGCTGAAAAGCTGCTTTCTGTCTTGCTATTTTCATAGGTACATGTTTTTGTAGAGACAAAAACAGAGAGAAAGTAAAAATAGCATCAGTACTTTGAAAAAGGAAGAAAAAATATTTAATCAAGGCTAAGAAAAGGAGGTGGATATATAAATATGTATTTATTTTAATTTTGCCTCAGGCGGCAAATTAAAATTTTATCAGACGGTTTTGCCCATCCTGATCTAGACCAAATCCATGAACCCTGTTAAACCGACGAGTTTAATAAAGAATAAATATTTTTTTTAATTTGATTATGCGGTAAGAAGATACGGGACAAGTAGAAGTCTGACTAATCGATATATGATACTAATTTTGGTAATAATATTTTAATTTTTGCAATGGATATAATATATATGATATTACAGAGAAATCAGCTGGATTACAACAATATAATCAAAAGGAGCTCAAACTGAGGAATTAGGTTGGATTTATGACTCATAACATTTTCATTTTATTGGCAATTTACAAGATAACAGGATGTAATAAAATAAAAAAATACAAAGAACAAGATAGAAACAATGACATCAGTTGAACTCCTTCCATAGTTCAGGCAATCCAATAACGCTCAGAAAGAAAAACAGGAGGTGCAGAAATGAGAAGCAAGGTTATTTTCCATTCAGGTCCATTTTCCTGGTTATCAAATGACAGGAGACAGGAGATGGTTTTAGAGTCATGAATCTGTGAAAATGAACTGACCAAGAAAAGACGTAGCACTGCCACCGACGTTCTGAGGCCAGGGGTCTCCAAATTTTTCCACTGAAATAATACCATGACCCTTGGTATACCATGGCCAAACAACCACAATTACATAAATCTCTATTAGTATTTTTGTATGAAACCTCCTCCTCTTTTTTTTTTTTTTTTCATTCGCGCACTAGCTTTTCAAGCCCTGGAGGGAGCAGTGGCTGAAGATAGAAGAATATAAGGAGAAAGGACAAAAGTCATATAAGTTTGGATCAGACATAGAGATTCAAACATCGATTGATAACACAGACATGCGATAATTTTTATTCCCAATATGAATCACTGAGGGCAACCCGTGGATGTTTCATCATGGCGAATGTTAGTGGGACCATTTCAATTATTGTTAGCTGTTATGTTGAAGTTAAGTCTTCAGTATATTAGGTTTGTCATTAGTTTTACCTGTTAAGTTTAATAAAACTGTTATTATCATTCTCGCTTTTTTTTATCCAATTTATATAATAAGGTTTAGCTAGCTGCCGTGGGCCAGATGGGATTAACACACTGGCGGCCGGATTTGCCCAAGGGCAGTAGTCAGGTGACCCTCCCAGCTCTAGGCTATTCAAGTGGGCATCATGAATATGATCAACCAAAGTCTCAGAATTGTTCTCATAAGGCATTATCATTGATGACGATAAAAATGAGAATAAAAACCGTCAATTTTTATTTTATACATAATGAGAACAAAGGTAATTTAAAATAGATTTAAACACATATTAAAATACCGCACGCTTGTAATGCAACCTAACTCACAAAACTCAGCCAGCACCACTTAGTCTGGGACTGGAACTGATAGTGAATAGTACTCCAAATCTGACGGGATCAGAAGACACTCAACAGAAAAATGATGAGCCTCCGACTTATAATTATTTTATCAAGATGGATTTTTTTTTATTATAAACGCATGTAGCATTTTAAAATATATGAATTATAAAGACATTTCTGAAAATATATTTATATTTTTGTTGTTGTTGTTGTTGTTTATCCTTTTGATTTAAAATTCTAAACCAAGTCCGTAGATCATGAAAACACAATATATAAAAAAAAAAATTTAACTCCACCTCACTTTTTTTCACCTTAATATAGAAAACTCATAAATAATTCTTCCTTCATTTTTAAGTTTACCGTTTACCTCCATAGGTAGATATATGCAACTTAAACTTAAAGAAACGAAATGAATAATGCATCCAATTAATGAATCATATCGAGAAAATCACAATGATTGTTGATCCACTACAACTAAAAATGCATTGAAACCTGAGCGACAACTGAAAAAAGATTTCATGAATAATGAAAATTGAACAAGATATAAGACAGGGAGAGGGAGCCAACGAAGAATGAAATACATACAAAAAAAAAAAAAAAAACTTGAAGTCAATTTTTCTCACTATATTGTAGAGAGTCCATAATAATTTTAATTATGAATACATTCATTCATTTTTTTAAGTAGAGATAAACCTGATCTATTAGTGGTGATATATGCAACTTAATCAGAAAACTAAAATTAATGAATAATAAATGACGAATTGAATTAATATTTGGAAAACTGTATTAATGATCGATGGAAACATTCAACGCAAGTTCAAAAAATTTTTATTTGAACTGGAGTGGATGAATGAATGGTGGTTTTGTTATCCACTAAATTTGAATCAAAGATATACAAAGAGATGTGAGCTAATGAGTGGAATTGAAAAAAAAGAGAATAAAAATATAACTTTTTTAAAAATGTAATCTAACTCGAATACATATTTTTTAACATTATATAGATTTCAAGAGCATGCAAAAGATGAATTATGATGAACTCTGTAAGCTAATGAAACTGTCATATTTCACTTCCTTTTGGTTTAACAGAAGAGGGCAAGATTGACGTCGGTTAGGGAAGCCTTAAGGCGCCGACTACCGTGGAATCTTGAACTTGAAGTGGAAACTGACTGCGAAGATGATTTCGCTTTTGGTCGACAAAACTGAACTTATTATTAGCTTTTTTACAAACCATAAAGCCTTTCGGCAATGGATGTCCTGCAATCTGAGCCAAAACAAGGATTTTGAAGACACTTAGTATGGTTAGTTAGTTTAAGATGAGCACAGAGATCATGGAATTCTTATAACGAAGAAAACAATGAATTTATTATAGTAACACTTTTAAGAGATTCCAACTGCTATTGAACAATGTGCACAATCGTTCTAAATAGCTATCATCAATGAAAATGAAGGATTTTGGAATACAACTTATTCTGTCAATGAGTTTTGTGTTCACTACTTTATCTAAAACTTTAAACGTATTATAATAGTGTGACAATTTGATCTGATTATTAATAAATAGACAGGTAATCCATTTTATCATATTTAATTAGTTTTATATTTAGAAGAAATGGAAATGATTATGAATGATGATGCTCATGTTTAACATGTACTAAAATCCTAAATCATTCTAATAACTTATAAAATGGTTCCAAAAAGAATTGTAATGCAACATAAATGAAAAATTAAAAATATATAATTAAATTAATTATTAAACTTCGGTAGTTATCATTTATGGTCGACGGCCCCTGACTATGCCTTAAGATCAGTACCACAGATTTCGGTTTTGAGTTCTTTCAGTGGTGTGAATGATTGTAGCTCTTTTCTGAACCACTTTAAACAGTGTGAACCGTCTAACAGGACTGTATGCGGCACTGAACTTGATAACTTTTACCCCAAAAGAAAAAATTTTCAAAATCCGCCAGGCAGGGTAGATTGTCTGACTCAACAGAGGCCACCAATGATGATGATGATGACTGGTATTGTGGCCAGTGCTCGATCGCCGGCACGCAGGATTCAGGTTCGAATCCCCTGGCTTACAGCCAGGATTGAGATCGGAACCCACATTAAACTTAACTTTGGTTCCACTATTCAAATGTGCAAAAATGAACCAATGGGAATTTAAAAATTATAAAAACGACAATTAAAATTTAATCTATTTTTTCAAATCTTTAACTAGTTTTTTTTTTAAATTTTGTTTCTTTTTATAACCAAAATTCTAAACTTACTTTCAAAAATAAATAATAAAATTGAAGAGTTACTTAACTTTATGTTCTTCGAAAATTTGAGAAAAGAATAATTTACAGATTTTATTAAAATCAGTTATACACCAACACTTGAATATAAAATTTTTGTTATTTAAATGAATAGTTAAATATTGAATAGGAGTTTAATGTGTATAATAGTAATGTTGTAAGTGACTATTCTTAAATATTGCTTGGTTGCAGATTTAACTGGCTGATCTGTGAGTTCTGGATGACATCCCAGGAGAGATCACCATGATGAGGAAATCAAGTATTTGTCAGGATGTGGAGCACCTGTAGGTAGGGAGTCCCACTTTGCCCTGTGACGCCTTTACAACAGGAGACTGGGATATACATGATTTAAAGTGACTTGAGAACCACCACAGCATCCATGGCAACTGCTGGGGACCTGGAACCTGAACTTGCAGTATTTGAGTGCCAAAGCACAAATACCTCACAATTTTTGGTCTTCCTGAACTCATTAATATTATGGAATGTTTCTTTAGTAGAATAAATGATTGCTATGTTTACGGAAATTTTTAGTGGATAAATATTTAAAGAATATTTAAGATTTTTTTAACTTACTTTACTACCAGTACTAATATTACTAGTTAATAATTATTCTAAACACTAGGAACAAGCTTGAAAATGAAATAATTAATTAATAATTAAACTGTGGAATGTGTTTGATGATACCAACTAAAAAAAAAAAAAAATAGGATGCACTTTAATCTACTTTTGATAGTTATTTTAGCGAAAGCACCCTGACCGTGGATCAGTGGCAAAGAGCGCCAGTGAGAATTTGTGGCGGATTCACTGGCAGCTTTTTTATAGACACTGTTTCAAAACTGAGAGTCTAATGGCGCCATGACGTCGGCATCTTACCTCATTAGTTTGGCCACTGGCGGAGTTTTGACATTTCCAGCACGATACGTGTAAATGTGTATAGTGGTCTCTTGGTATACCTGATGGAAGGCAGACACTCTCTCCTTTGGCACTGTGGAACCATTGGGACTTATAATTTGACAGTTCATCATTAACAGGAAGCCTTTTCCCTTTCATAAGGCCACACGTTTGGATCGACTTCGGCGTTGCTTGTCTAGCGGGACAAGACAAAATAATAATAAACTGACGAAATGTCGGTTTTGAGTAGATACACTTCTAATTGAAAATTGACTTTTACAATAGCAAACAGGAAAATCTATTTGATCTGGTATATATCTCAGATATCATATCACACACTCAGGTTACAGAGGCTCATGCCTGATAGAAGAAACACCTCAGCGTGCTCTTGAATATTGTTTCATTTTGAATTTAAGCACTTAAAAAATTACTTAATGCTTAAAAGGAGCCTCGACTGTGGCTCAATGTCAACCGCTCCGCTATGGCGATGACGAGGGTTTGATTCAACCTGGCCACGCTTTGTTGTAGACGCTGTTTCAAAATATATATGATCCACATAGATGATGGTAGCTTGTATTTTATGTTTTTCTGATAATAATGAAGCATTTAATCTGTCTTAGCAGAACATCTCCAATGGCCGAAAATTTTAACCTGGTTTGCGCCTATGTGGTTCAAGACCAATTTAATGCAGAGATCATCAACGATGCAGTAATTGACGGCGACTCGGGATAGCGTTTTTTACTGGCGTGGCGAGAGAATGACCAAGGTAATGACTTCGACCACTTCGGTAGAATTGGATCGTTTATTTCGTATTTTTCCCTTGTTATTTTTTTGTTATTATTACTATTTTATTCTTCAATTTGCTCTGGCTATTGGAAATAAAAAAAATTAAAAATCTTTGATTTAATAAAAGATAAATGAGATGAAATAGTTGAGAAGCTCCAGGACAAAGCATTGATTTGGTAACTACTAGAAGACACATTTTGTATGTCTTTTATTTCAGAAGAAGATATTGACTTTCGGTTTAATATGATACAGTGCCCGACCTTATGGCTCCGGCAGGGAAAAACGCCTCTAATTGTTTTTAGGCTGAAGTAAAATAACTGCGCTAAGTTGTGGCGTAACTGTCAAATGAGGAGACCCGAGGGCGTTTGTGATGTTCTGATCACATCGTTAGTTTGACCTCATCGGTGAAGCCTGCATTTTCCTTATTGAAGTGTAAATGCTTAAATAGTAGTAAGTCCTGCCTTGGAAGGCACTGCCTTGCTTCTTCAGCTGCATGGAGACAAGTCAGATTTCTACCTTAAAAGAATTTACTT